>JAJOOE010012073.1:0-46111 GCA_036250405.1 Solanum raphanifolium
TATGTAAAAACCTGTCTCATCATCTTGAAGTTGTTCAATTGTTTTAACTGAGAATTGCCCCCTACATCAACAATAGGTGTAGGTGTTTGGTCCTCCTCCATATCATGTCCAATCTCATCATCTAGAATATTCATGTTCATCCCATTCAATTCATCATTTAACAGATTTTGTTGGTCTTGTCCTACATACACCCTTAAAACGGACCTAGTTGCATCACTCAGATAAGCACCCAAACGAAGTTGATTGCTTATCTTAAAAGGCAGGACCTCTGATTTTCAAAAGACTTGTGCATGTAACTGATGACAAGATCATTTGGTTGACAATTTAGTCCACAATAGCTAATGATTGAGTTCACAAAATCATTATATAAAATATCCCTTTGGACGGTCATCAATACTGACTCTGACATGTCACCATCCTTCCAACGCCAAATAAATCGATTGTTTTTCTCAATCCATTCACCATAACAATCAACAACTATTGTTATTGATTCTTCCATTAATGGTACCTAAAGGAATTTATTAAAAATATTTAATAATGGTTGTATAATAAAGTTGAGTGGCTATATACAGTTAAAAATCATATGCACAATCATTGTCCCAACAAGTGAATCATCTATTGCAACAAGTAGGTCATCCGTTGCAGCAGATGATTCACTTGTTGCAACTGATGATTCACTTGTTGGATACATGTCCAGAACCAGAAGTTTATCCAACATGTAAGTCAATTGTTGTAACAGATGAGTCATTTATTGCAATAGGTAATTGATTTGTTGGAATATGTAATTGATATGTTGCAATATATGACTTACCTGTTTGGACAAATTTTTGATTTTGTCCTAGTTTGGCCTGGTACTGTAACATGTATTCAACGGGTAAGCCATCTGTTGCAACAGATGAGTCGTCTGGTGCAACAGATGACTCATATGTTGCAATAAATGGATCATCTATTGTGACAAGCTTCTAGTTCTTTCCTAGGTTAGTCTGATATTGTAATATGTATCCAACAGGTAAGCCCTCTGTTGCAACAGATGAGTCATCTGGTGCAGCAGAGGACGCATCAGTTGCAATAAATGACTTATCTGTTGGGAGAAACTTCTGGTTCAGTCCCAGCTTGACATGGTACTGTAATATGTATCCAACAGGTACTCTATCTGTTGCAACAAATGACTTACCTGTTGGGTACGCGACTGTAAAATTTTGAAGAAACACTCAAACTATCAAAATGAAAAATTCGAGTAAAAATCATTAGTTTACTTACTAAAATCACCTATGATGTAATGTCCAATGATATATGAATGAAAATTGGTCTGAAAGCACCAGTACAATGTGATTATCAACTGAAGAAGAAAAAAATGATGAACAACCAGAAGAAGATGGTGATGAACAAGAAGAAGAAGAAGAATGATGATGGAGAAGAAGAGCAGCAACAATGGTCCCCAACAATGGAAGAATAAGCAAGAGAGAAAAAAGGAAAAACTGAGCCGTTGGTACACTTTTTTTCCCTCCATTTCTTATTATTTAGGATTTTATAGAAGATGGACTAAATTTTAAATAAAAAATCTTAGGGATGAAAAATGCAACTCCTTAATTCTTAATTTAAAAATTGTCACCCCTACTCAATAATTAAAACTTGAGTCACCAATCCCTAATTTTGAAACTTTTCTGTAACCCTTAATTCATTGTCCCAACTTAGTTGTGTTCTTTAGTCGAGGCTTCATTCTTGTTTCAACTGTTACATTAGGTTGTTTATCTTATGATGTCTAATTCATTGAATGATTTTTTTATTTATATACTTGTTTATAGTAATTCTGGAATCTGTATGTTTTTCTTTATTGAGTATTTTTTTTATATTCAGGAAAGACACATCAATCATTTTGTACAAGAACTAATAAACGTCATTATTAGAGAATGATTATTACAACAACTATACCGCAATCCCAATCAAGTTGAGATTGGTTATATGGATACTCACTAATTGTGTCTCACTGCACTTAAGCTTATATAAACCAATATCATTTGTCTCAGACCATTATTATACAGAGAATGGTGGCCACTTATGAATGAAACCATGTTGAATATACAATTATGCACTTCTCATCCATTAATTTAATTCTGAAAAGGGAAATTGAACAGTTGTCTTCCTACTGCTCTGTCCATATATTGTGGTAACTGTGCCCTATTGTGCTGGTGCTGGACTTTCACATTGGGAGAAAATTGGCATCTGCTTCATCAAAAATTGAGGCTGTGGTGAGAAAGTTCTACAAGATCTGTGTAAAGAGCCTAACCTCAAATGGAATCCGCCATTGATGCTTGCATCAGAGTAGATTGCCTACATTACACCTCTTGAGGTGCCACCCTTCCCTAGGCCGTGTGGAAATGCGGGATGCTTTGTGCACCGGGCTGCCTTTTTTTCCTTTTCTCATTTACCCGCAAGTGGCTGTACAAGCTGTAATGTATGATTGTGTATTTCATTGAGACCTTATATTTTGTTTTCTTCAAATCTTTTTGGTTAACCTAATGGAACAAGAATGAAGGACTTGCTTATTATCATAAAAAAATTAATTGCCATGTTCTTGTCATGTTATGATTTACTAAACGACCATTTGTTTTGATATTGTATGTGTAGGAGGCTAGGAGCTAAAAGTTATACCATGCTCTGATGTCTTTGCATCTTTTTCTGGTGAACCAAAATCATGCATGTATAAGGTTCTCCATGTAAACATGTCCTCGAATATTATTTTGAAAAAAATGCAATTTGGTGATTGTTACCTATATGTACATCAGTACATACAACACTTTGAAGTATTTCTTTCTTTTCTATTATAGTGTATTCTACTTGAAGCAACTAAAAAAAGTTATTCTTTGATTTGGTCACAGATAATCGAAGGCAAATGTGAAAAACATGTCAATATGGTATGGTCCATTATGTTTTTCTCTCCGGATGTGTATATCCTTTCCCAATCCTTATATGCTACTATACAAGGTTACCAGGCTGCAATTCTTATTAGCTTTGGAAAATCTAGAATTTGCTCCATGTGCTCATTGTTTTTAGTGAGTTATGTTGAGTTGTTGACACATTTAAGATGTTTGATTTGATGCTTTTGTATTATGGGTATGATTGAGTCATTGAGAATTAGTCTATCATGTTTGTGACGCTTGAATTAAGTATCAGAATACTCACTATTCACTAAATGTACAAGGCAGGAAATAAAGGAGGGCAATCATGTTGAATTCTAAGGTGTATAAATATAATAATAATAGCCTTTTTGTATGATGATGTCCTAAAATTTAGGCCTTTTTTGGTCTGTGTAAGTCACTAAAGTAAGACCTGTCATGCTGTGAAAACACGAACTGTTTAGACAATAAAGTTCACTGGTCATCCTATTAGTTACAACAACAATTATGCCTCAATCTCAAACAAGTTGGGGCAGGTTATATGAATCTTCATTTCTTCATTTAAGCTCATATCGATGAAATTTTCACTTGTCCTGATTTTGAATTTTCTCTTGCAGGGTCAATGCAGAGGAATGATAGATAAGTATATAGTCAATTCATTGGGTGTTGTTGCATTAGTTCTATTATGGAGTTCTACTGGAGTGATCTCGGTACTACTATTTATTACTAGCTATTTAATTGCTCTTTTGGCTCCCATTTTAGTTCAACTGTTGGAAACTATTACTTGCTTTTCTGTTGCTATTTCCAATTAGAATTGAAGTTTATACTATTCTAGTTTATTCTGCTTTTATTCTATTATCTATGAGACTGTGGACTTAATGCTGATGGAAATGTCCTATATTTGTGAGATGTTTGTTGTTAGTTAATCTTTTGTGCAGTTTGGAGCGAGTTGGAAAGACCAGCATAAAAGGAAGATCTCCAGTAAAATTTAATATCTTGTTTGAGACCTATTGGGGAAAATGGAGAGAAGAGCCAGATAGTATGTAGCCCTTTTGGACTTCAGAATACTCCATGAAAACAACAGTTTTAATTCTTGACTGAAGTTTATCATTCAAGTGAACTTTTTTTGCATAGCAGAGGCATACTAGAACTCTAAGATGAATGAGTGATGGTTTCCTTCTATGTAGTTTTTCATAGGGAGACATACCAATCATAGAAGGTCATCTATTAATACTGTACACAGTAGTGACAATACACTGGTCCCAAAACTTATTAGGAATATTAGCTTGTAGTTTGAGAGCTCTAGTAACCTTTAGTATGTTTAACCAAAAAAAAAAAAAAAAACCTTTAGTATGTGTTTGTGTTTCCTCCCATCTACATCATTTTTTGCTAAGAAGCGTAGGCACGGGTTCTTTGATGTATGATGCCTAACATTGTAAACATGGTACCACATAATGTCATTAACAAATTCAGTGCCTTATTTGTTCTGTATATTTTAACACCACTGATCAACAGATTGTTAGCCCATGTATTCATAATTCATTAACCAAGACAAAAGAATGGCATTGATTCTTTCCTATTGACCCCAGAACTCTTCCCTAAATCTTTTTTTTTTCAGGTTCCATTAACAAATCCTAACTTGTTCCTTGATTATAAAGGCTATACGCATGGAAACAGTTAACTGAAGAGAGACAAGTGAAATTTCACCAACATCAGACGCATGCAAGTAGATGGGATGATTATGGTCAACGATCTTGGTTGCACCCTGTGCGGTGTGATGTTCTGCCTCGTTTGTCGGTGCAGGTGCAGAGATACTGCTAAAGATTGACAAAAACATTTGTTGAGTTCTCATTATTTTTCATTGGGAAAAGGCTCAAATATGCCATCGAACTTTCAGAAAAGGCTCATTTATGCCATCCGTTAAAAGTTTGGCTCATCTATGCCATTACCGTTTAAGAAAAGGCTCATTCATGCCATTATTTTTTAACGGTGGTTTTGCAAAACCATTTTTACACGTGGCCAATTATAATTCGGCCACGTTATTATTTTTTTTATAATAAAAAATCAAAATTCTGAACAAACATTTTTTGCAAAATCATTTTTTACACGTGGCCAATTATAATTCGGCCACATCATTATTTTTTTTATAATAAAAAATCAAAATTCTGAAAAAAATAATGACGTTGCCGAATTATAATTGGCCACGTGTAAAAAATGGTTTTGTAAAACCACCGTTAAAAAATAATGGCATGAATGAGCCTTTTCTTAAACGGTAATGACATAGATGAGCCAAACTTTTAACGGATGACATAAATGAGCCTTTTCTGAAAGTTCGATGGCATATTTGAGCCTTTTCCCTTTTCCATTTGAAACTTACGAATTTCACAGATACTGTTGACTTTGTTAATTCTTGCGGGTTCTTTGAAACAAAACTATCTTCTCTTGCGGAATTAACAAATGATACCTTTGACTCAAAGATCGAGAGCTCTGATACCATGAAATGATTTAAAACTCCATTAATGAGATCATAAGGGAACTTTGTGGAGATGAAAGAAGAGAAAGCCGAGACACGGAGAAGAAGAGAGAAATTAGAGAGAGCATCTCTTGTCTATTAATTAAAAAAACTCTTTAAGATGTGATCTTTACATAATGTGCCCTCTCATTTATATAATGCATTAAGAAAAACTACAATTAGCCACTCCAACGGAATCAGGTAATCGGTTATAACTAATCCTTATGTTATTTTCTTCAACAGGAACAAACACCCCCCAACCTTTCCCAATTGGCATTTTCAAATATACTAACAGAAAAAATTGAATGTCAACCTTTTTTTCGCTCCAAAAACATCTCATATACTCCCATCAATACTACTCCTTCTGTCCCTTCCATATTAGAGAGGTATTTTTTATTTTACACGATTTTTAAGAAATCACTAATAAATTGATCAACTTTACTATTTTTCTCTTTATTTATATTAATTAGCCTCTTGAAAAAGAAATTTGGATCTTCAAAAGTTGTTTAATCTATCAAAGCTATATTAGTTGTAGGGGTAAAATGGAAAAAAATTAATTAATTATATTCTTATTTAGTAAGTGATTAAGTAAATATGAGATAAGTATTTTTAGTAAGATGCTCATCTAATATGGGTCATACATAGTAATTATTTCAACATTTTGTTCTCTGTTTTTTACTTGTGTTAAATTTTTGAATGTTCATTTTTGTTGAAGTTTCCTCTCTCCTCCCTCTCTCGCCTTTTTCCGCTTAATATGTATTCATTTTCATATAAATCAGCTTATATTTATATTTTTTTTCTCCAAAATCCGTGAAAAAAATACACTCTCTCCTCTATCTCCTAGATCTTGCTCATTCTCTCCTCACTCCTCCCCTAACATTTTGTTATTATTAGTAATTAAGCAAACTATAGCTATAACGTACCTAATATTTGCTATTTATAGCCATGATCATGGTTAAAGTACTCATTTTGGAAGATTCTTGAGGTGAAACTTAGATTAGAAAGATAACCTCTATTATTAAACACGCTTAATAAAATAGTTTGAATCTAGTTTTTATAGAAAATTTGGAAAGAGAGTTGTTTAGACTTGCTGAAAATTTTCGATGAGGTAAACCATCTACAAAGTTTGAAGTTATCGGAGATTTGAACTGATTTTGAATAGGAATTGCAATATTAAATTGTAGAAGGAGTTTGGCCCTATAACGATCTAACTAATGATACAAAATTGAGAGGCGAGCGAGAGAGGGCAGAGAGTGGAGAGAAGCTAATTGTATTTGTATATATATATATATATATATATTTGTATATGTATAAAAGAGGCCATGCGACGTAATTACAACTAAAATTAAGTTGTGAATCGTAATTAATTTGAACTATAGCTATATATGTTTGCTTATCCGCGTAATTTCCGCATAAATTATTCATATAATTATTATATGAGTGTAGAAATATTAATACAAAAATAATATTAGTTATATTGGTGTAAATAGGGGTGTTCGTGGTTCGGCTTGGATCAGTTATTGATAAAACCAAAATCAAGCCAATTTAGTTGGTTTTTTACATTTCTAAAATCAAACCAAACGAAAAAAATAACCGTTACTTTGGTTATTGTCAGTTTGATTCGATTTTTCTGATTTTTTCGATTTGAAAGTAATAAGTTTTTTGAGGATATACATATCTCCATAGATACAAACACATAATGCATGAGCAATCCACATAAAAGCTATTGTTGGTCTAATTAAGCAATACTAGAGTTATCATTACAGGAACAAAGTGATTCAATTAAGAGAAAGTGTGACTATTTTATGTGAGGTAGGTAGGTAGGTAAAGACTAAAGTAATAAATTTTGATGGACTTGGACTTAAGATTGTAATAGTTGGGCTACAATTTAAGTATTGGGCTTGAGAAAATGGTAAAGTTAAAGACTTAAGCTAATTAAAATTTAACAAAATATTTATTTTTTATTTATGAATGATATATAAATAATTATAAATTTATATATCTAATTTATTGGTTCGGTTTGATTATTTTTACGGTTGTTTTTTAGTAAAACAAAAACCAAATCAAATAGTTCGATTTTCAAAATTTAAAACCAAACCTAACCACCACCAAATCAAATATTGATTTTTTAATCGGTTTGATTCAGATTACAATTTGATTTAGTTTTTTAACCATAACCATGAACAACACTAGGTGTAGATTAGAAAATATCATTACTTTGATGCATATATTATGTTGAGCTTTATATTTCTGCAAAGAGCCTGAATCACTATCTTTCGCAAAAATAGTAATTTAGCTAACGTTTGATCATAAATTTTAGGTCAAATTTTAAAGATATATCTTTCAACAATTTATTTATTCATGAAATTTAATCATATTTTGAAAAATTTATAATAAATATTTTCAAATTCTGAAAAATGTGCTCTGATCAATTTTTGAGATTTTCACTCATGAAAATTATGTATATAACATACAAACGCAACTTCAAAATCTATATCAAAAGGAGAGGTTAATTACAAGTTTAACATATTACGTTTCTCTACTAGACTAGATAATAAGGCCCTTTGCGCCGTGTCCTAAATCCTAAACCAAAGCAAAATTCCGCAGTCTTTTTCTCTGCTTCAATTCTATTTTTTTTCGAATTTCAACAAAATCATATCCAAACACTTGCTTGAAATTTGCTGTTCGTAAAAAAAAAACATATCTTAACTTTTGTGACAGTAAATTATACTTGCCATAAATAATGTTCCATTATTTGTAAATGATGAAGTTAGGGACTTTACAAATAAAGGTTTGACCATTAATATATATTTAAGTGAAATAACAGTCTTTGCTCACAAAACCTTAACCTTTTCTCAAATAATATGATATTGTATAATTATATTATAGTATAATAAACGAAAAATATAAGTTGAGCTGGAGATAGATAGGGTATTGGGAAATTAAGATTTTAAACTGATAAATCTAAAAAGTATTGTTCCAAAAAAGGAAACAATATTATACCTAATGTAATTATATGGTACATGTGTTGAGTTGAGATTTATGTTTGTGCAAACTGCAAAGAGCCTATGGAAGAAAAAAATAAATATCACTATTTTATTTGCAAAAATAATAATTTAGTTATTAATTTTGAAAATTTCATCATTAATCATTTTCAAATTCTTAAAATTTAACTCTGCTTATAAAATTTCATTTTAAAAAAATAAAATACATATACAAATTACAAACATAACTTCAAAATTTATGATTAAACAATAGTTTAATCACCAAAGTCTCACATATCACGTTTCTCTATAGACTTTACTAGATAGACCCTTTGCGCCGTGTCCTAAAGAAAAAACCAAAAGGAAAATTCCGCAGTCTTTTTCTCTTTTTCCAATTTCTTATCAAACTCCGAACGAATAATTGCGATTTGTGATTAACCAAAAAATAAAAATAAAAATTGCAATTTGTGAATAAAAAGTTCCTTCTTCCTCCCAACCCACCAATTATTTGGAGCAAAAAAGCATACTCTTAACAATCGGAATATTTTTCAATTTTGTCGGCGGACGATGGATATTGACCCTCGGCAATACGAAGATATTGTAAGTTCTTTTCTATTATTACTTTAATTTATGATTAAAGTTGTTTCCTTTTCATCTTCTATTGATGAAAGTGTTTTTGATTTTTGATTTTGGCTAAATACTATTGCAGCCCCTTTTGTTCGAATCTTTTGAATCTGTAATTGCTAATAATTGACTTTGAGAGTTCTTTTTGATAATTGAGTAGTTGTATCTGTGGCATTGTTGGTTTTTATCTGAATTTGATGAATAGACAACAGGGAAGGGTTTTGAAACTTGTTAAATTTGGTACAGTTCTTGTTTTGGTTGAGGGAAAGGAGATTTTAAGTAGGATGAGAGTTAGAGGAGAGCTTGTTGTCTTTTACTCAATAACTGCAATAAACATTAATTATTTTACTCAATAACAACAATAAAACATTACATAGTATTTAGAAGACAAGCAATAGTAACTATAGCCGAATAATGTGATAACCGAAGCATAAGATAACATATAATAACAATAATCGTATGACAAATGCTGCTACTACTGGTATGATCTGAGAAGCAAGTACTGAGCACCAAACTACCACCAAGCCTATCCTGCAGAAAAGTGAGACAATGCTTAACTACTTATTAACCTTCTATCCTATCCACGACCTTTATATACTCCTATCTAAAGTCATGTTTTCTTGTCCTTGGTAAGTTGAAGTCTTGAAGATGCGTCAGGTCCTGTCTAATCGCCTCTTCCTGATACATCTTCGGCCTATGCCTATCCTTATCTCTCCTTAAACCCACCACATCCAACCTCTCAGACCTTCTCATTGGGGCATCCGCTCATCTCCTCCTCACATGCCCGAATCATCTCAATCTCGCTTCCCTCATCTTGTCCACCATAGAGGTCACTCTCACCTTGTCCTAGATATCTTCATTTTTAGTCTTATCTCTCCTAGTATGCACACCCATCCACCTCAACATCCTCATATACGCAACTCTCATCTTTTGAACTAGAGAGTTCTTAACTGGCCAACACTCCACCTCATAAACATAGTCGGCCTAACCACCACTCTAGACACTTTCACTTTAATTGGTGGTACATTCTTATCACACAATACTCCATTGGTGCTTGCTTCCTTCCAAATTTTTGCTTTTGGAGGATCAATTTT
The DNA here is from genome assembly GCA_036250405.1 of Solanum raphanifolium. Lineage (NCBI taxonomy): Eukaryota > Viridiplantae > Streptophyta > Magnoliopsida > Solanales > Solanaceae > Solanum > Solanum raphanifolium. The sequence goes on from JAJOOE010012073.1 coordinate 10,112, forward strand.
ATCAGTTGTTGTAGCCATCTAAGGCATGGGGTAATGTGTTTGTTGAAAATCAGACTTAGATTGAGATTATGTAGAAAGAATACTACAAGTTGCAACCTTTTCCCATTTTCAAAATAATGAGCAACTATTATACTTATAGCTGTAAGCATATGCCATAACAGTCTGTTAAAAAAATGTGTGTCACTATTATTTTATATGAACCTTTGAAGTGAGAAGTGGAAAAGGGGAGTATATTATGCATCGGGCAACAGGTGGTATATTATGATGCTCGAAGGTACTAAAAAAGGACAAGATAGACCTAAAACATGAGGTGTTGTCTCAGGATACCTATAGTCTCTTGTAATCAATGTAGGTTCAAGGGCAGAATACAATGCAAGAAAATGATAAATAGACGATACTAGTTAGGATTAAGATTTACTAGTTATTATTATACATGCATTGGTCTGGTGTCCGCTAGAAGACTTGTTTGTATGTTAGTGTAGGAATAAGAGGGAGATTTAGAGAGCTTGTTTCAGAGATCCTCTAATTTATCCTTAAAGAAAAAATGTTTAGTATTTACGATGAAATGGGCTCAATCTGTATGAGTATGAAGGATTCAAGAAGCCGATTTGAAATATAGCCAACTCCATCTGATATGGGATTGAGGAGTAGTTAATTGATTGATATAGGTTTAAAAGTTGAGTGTAAGATCGATAATAAGAAAATACTGAAAATAACCTATTGTCAGAGAAGTTTGTTTTGTTTGTGGACTCTCTTTCATTGTTTTGTCTTGGAAGACTTTAAAAAATTAAATGATCTATGCTTTAAATGGATCTTGTACTGTGTCTGACTTGTGATGTGCTTATTGTGGGATTCTTCCATAGGCTGTCAATGACAATGATGTTCACAGCATTGTCATGTCATATCTCGCGCATAGCTGCTTCACAGACACATTGGAATCATTTACTACCTCCACGGGCGTGAAGCAGACTGCGAATCTGGAGGATATGGAGAAGAGAAAAAGTAAGTGATTGTATTCTTCAGGCTCAGATTGCTTCTGGAAGCTTGTTGTTTCTCATTCTTTTCATTGTGTTACAATCTAACATTAACACTCCTTAAGCCCCTTTTTTGGGTAGTGGTTTACTTCTAAGCTTTAAGAATAGTTTTCCATGATAAGTATACCCCTTTCCCCATAATGAGTACTTTTGTTTGAGAAATAGCCTTGTTTGTAATAATTTTTTTCTTTTTGATATCATGCTATTTTTCTGTTGGTTTTCTGGCACAGATATCTTGCATCCCTGCTGTCTACTATGCATATCATATGTTAAAAGCCTACTATAAGCTTGACGATTAGCTGTGTAACACAATGATTGAAGGAAGGTGTTAAAAGGAGACGAGATAAACCCAGAATAACATGGAAGGAAGTTATCTCAAAGACCTATAATCTCTAAAGTCCATTTGACTTAGCATAAGAAAAATATAATAAGGTTTGGTCATTGTTGGTACATGTATATAAAGTCTAGTGTTTACCAAGAATATTTTCACAATGGTTTAAGAATGGTGTGTCAATGTTAAGATAAGTGTGCAATGTAGAGGATATTTGTTCTTAGAGAAGCTCTAGTAAATGACAAATTATTGACTATTTGAATGAAACAAACCCTAATGGAGCAAAATGAATATATAGAATTTAGATAATCAACCCAATTAGCTTGGGATTGGAACAGTGTTGTTCTATTCACCTGCAATGCATAGGAACAGTAGATGGTTTTATCTATTACTAAAGAAGGAACAAATTTGGTAATGTTAACATGAGACTATTTTGTTTCTTTTTTTTCCTTTCCTCTTTATAATTTAGTTTACCCACTCCACATTGAGCATTGGCATGATGTAAGATGGAGTCGTTTGGATTCTGGTCTTCCACTTATTAGTTTTAGGCTTTTAGAAGTGTTTGATTGATGGTCCTGATGACAAAGTTATATCCAGGGATTTATCATTTGGCATTAGAGGGGAGTGTTTTGAAGGCCATTGAACTTACAGAGCAGTTCGCTCCTGACTTACTAGAGAAAAATAAGGATCTGCATTTTGATTTGTTGAGCCTTCATTTCGTTGGACTTGTCTGCTCAAGAAAATGGTGAGCACCGTATGCCAATGGCTTATTTATCAAATACAACTTACATTTTCTGACTATTTCTTCCTGTGGCAGCACAGAAGCTCTGGAATTTGCGCAGGCAAAGTTGGCTCCTTTTGGGAAGGTGCAGAAATATGTTGAAAAACTTGAGGTATGTTTCTTCCCTAGTGAATCTCTTAGATATTCTCTTTCAAATCCCTTGTACTTGTCTAATTGGAGCTTTGTGGCAGGACTTCATGGCTTTATTAGCTTATAACGAGCCAGAAAAGTCACCCATGTTTCATCTATTAAGCTTGGAGTACAGGCAGCAAGTTGCCGATAGTTTGAATAGAGCAATGCTTGGTGTGTTTTTACGGTCTTTCTGATGTCGTGATTCCTAATGATTTTAGTTTCCCTCCTCTCACTCATTTTTGATGTCATGCTGCTGGCAGCGAATTCAAACCTCCCCAGCTATTCTGCGGTTGAAAGGTTGATGCAGCAAACAACTGTCGTAAGGCAATGCTTAAGCCAAGAATCCAGTAAGGTTTGATCTTAGAACTTTTTTCAGTGAATTGTGGCTTAGCATTCTGTGGATAGGGAACATAGGAGGTGAAAAAAGTGTTAAAAGAGACTCTTGAGATAGGAACCACTAGCAGTTTATCTTAGGAGCGACACAATTTTGCACATCTGTTAGCAACCCCTTCCCTAGACATTCATGCAAACAGTGGTGCAGTTAGAATTCTGGCAAGGGGATTCAAAAACATACACGAAGGCCACACATGGGAAGCTGTGACCTAAACTATCTTCTTGACCACATTTACGACTACAGTAGAAGCTGCTCTACCGTTAAGGAGATTCAACATTTTTATTTTTATATATGCCAAAACAAAATTGTTTTTATCCTATTTGCATTGTATAGAGGCTCCACTCCCTTCCCAATAGTTAGCTCCCACATGCATGCAAGGTTTTGCCAACATGCTGTTGGACCAAGACCACTTGAAAATTTGGTAGTTCAAGATTCTTGATGACCGGATAGAGTTGCAATACTAACCTTCTTTTTTAATTACCGAGAAATCCTGAGGTCCATCACGGTTCAAAACTCGTTGATAATGGCCTGCCCTACCCTTTAAATTCCCACTTAAATACTAACTTTTGATGACTGTCATGTTGCAGGAAGGGTATCCAGTATTTGCTTTGAAAGATTTTTTGAAGAGCTAGAGCCTAGGTGAGCCAATTTAGGGACATGTTTCCTGCACTTGGAGTAGCAATTCTGCACCTTGAAGTCGTTTGGCAGCTAGATTTGCATTGCCTACTTTCCAAAAGCAAAAAAATGGCATGGCTGATCATGGGTTCTATGACGTTTTTAAGACCTCACGAATTAGCCTTTAGGGCAACTTGTGGGAGTATTAAGTTTTACTGAATACCACAATAGCACTTGTGGCGATTTGTTTATACTTGAAATGTCATAAGTGAATATGTTAGTCAAATGCTTTGTTTAAATGAAAATTCTTAAGCGTTCCATATGAGAAGATTAGCCTATCGTCTCTGTCTTCTACTTGATTGAATTTGTTGCACTTGCGTCGATGGTCTTTTGGAAACAATTCCTATCTTCATAAGGAAGTGGTAATGTTTGCGCACATTTTACCCTCTTGAGTCCCCCGATTTGACTAGATATGTTGTTGTATGAGAAGATTAGCCTAATTAAATGCTCGAGGAGTAGATTGTATAACTTATTTTTTCTTCAAAGGGGAGGGAAAAAAAGAAGAAGAGGTTTTATCCCTATTTTGAAAATAGAGATGTTTTTGATGGACCCTCCGGGGCAAAATTAATTCACAGTTGCATTGATTATATAATAGAAGTACTGCCATGAGCAACTACATAACTTCCTAATTTTCTTGTATAAACATGTGTAGTTTCAGAAAATAAATGTATTATTGTTGGACACAAATTCTTTACATACAAACCCCTACAACAATTTCCCTAAAACAAAATTCAAACATTCATTAAAAAGGAAAGAAAAGAAATTTTTATTATTAAACAACATAGTTATTCACGTTGTCTTTATGTTTATCCAATCCAAATACTACTATTTTTTTTAATTGAGCATTATAGATGTAACTTTTAACTTGACTTCATTTTATATTTATATCCTTACATAAGACACTATGTAGGATATTAATTATCTGATAGGACATGTGTGCCTATTTGTGGACGTCCTACGTATAAGTTTAGTATATCAGGGACTACAATTATCCAATGCCCATACATTAGGACCATTTTAGCCATATTATAAAACAGTTTTTTTTTAATTTCCCTTTTAATTCAAAAGAAAAAAAAAATCCTCTTCTTCTATCCTGAATCAAAAAACAAATTTTACTACTACAATGTCGTCTGTGGTCTCTCACTGCTCTTCTTCCTTTCTCAAGCTTAATTTTACCAATGATTCCTCCTTTTCCTTCTCTGCTACTTTACCCTTTTCTCGCCCACAATTCCCAAATAGGTACAATTTTCTCCTTAATCTCGTAATTTCCGAAATTTAATATGGTTTTGTCTTCTTCATATAGTTATATCAGCTAGATATATTCATTGAGCTTGTATGAACTTTGATTTAGTTTTTTACTGAAGAATTGCAATTGCTTTTAAATTTTCTACCATTGTTAAAAAAAAAAAAACTACTGTTAATACTTGTCAGCTAAAATGTGTATACTTGAGATAAAAGTTGTGAATTTCAAAAGATTACAATTTGCACAGCGTTTACTTTTTCTTTCTTTTGAGATAGTTAGCAATTTATAGATATTTCAATTGTGTTAACATATAAGAGTTTCTCTGTTCATGTTTAAGTGTTTTTGTTTGATGAGCACGAAGTTTATGAAATAAAGGAAGAGTTTTAAATTTTGAAATGTTAAATTAAAGATGTGTGTAGTACTTTCAATTTTGTGGTATGGAAAACTTACTAAATTTTGAAATGTTAAATTAAAGATGTGTGTAGTACTTTCAATTTTGTGGTATGGAAAACTTAGAGACGCCTTTTCTAGGAAAGACTAAAATGGAAAGTAAGACTTGGGAATATTTTGAGAATGTACCTGGTGAGAGGTAACAAATACCTCGTGAAATTAGTCAAGGTGTGTGGAAGTTGGCCTGGATACCATGGTTATTAAAAAAAATCTTTAGTCCTTTTACATATTAGCGCAATGAAAAACTACTTATCAAAAAATAGAGATTATGCTTCAACTTTGTTAAGCAGTTAAGGTGTATAGTAAAACTTCCGGAGGGTTATTCTGTTTGAGTATTAGTGAGTACTAATTTATCATTTCATGGATTTGGTTGTTCCTGTGATTGAGTTGCTATTACATTCTTGTTGCTATAATATACATATTGTTCTTGCCTTTACAGTGCTTCTCAAAACAGGAACATTAATGAAAATTATAGAGGCTATACTGTAAAGTGTGCACTTGCAAAAACCAGAATGCCTCCTTCACCTGCTTCTGATGCATACATAAGAGAACCCCACAAATATTTTGATGAGGTGGTTATAACAGTTCGTGCTGGAGATGGAGGGCATGGTGCTGTTCTTAGTATGCCTAACAATAAAGCTCCATCTAAGTCACAAGGAAAATTTGACAGAGATAAGACAAAGAAGAAAGCCTCTTATAAAAGGGACTTTGATGGTTCAATAATCCTACCAATGGGGGGACATGGTGGCGATGTTGTCTTATATGCAGATGAGAGCAAAGATTCACTGTTGGAGTTTCACAACAAGAGCAAGCACAAGGCGAAGCGTGGGGGAAATGTTGATTCTATGGGTGTGTTAACATCTCACATGCAAAATGGAGCTGCTTCACCAACATTGCGAATTCCCGTTCCACTAGGTTTGTTCTCCCTTTGGCTCTCTAGTGTAATAGCTCTAGCATGCGTGGGAAATTCCAGTGACAATTTAGACTTATTAACTCATGTTTGAAGCTGTTTATGAATTATGATTTTTGTATTTTGAAAGGTATAAATTGTTGTGTGATGCCTACATTTTTCATTTCATGTTTTTCCATATTTTCCAGGTACTGTTGTCAAACTTAAAAAAGGAAAGTTTTTGGCAGATCTAGCTAATCCAGGTGATGAAGTTCTTGTAGCGAGGGGAGGACAAGGAGGGGTGAGAAATCTTTGGGTCTCATATATAACTACCATGTTTGGCGTTTTGTGCTTCTATCAGTCAGTATCTCATTTCTACACCGTCCCCTACCAAATATAAGAAAAAGGAAAAAAGAGAATTATTTTCTTTTTTTATATGTGTTTTTTGGTGTTTGAAGTATTTCATTGTGAGTAATAGATACGGTATCACTTATTTGGAACTGCATGCCTGGTTTTTAATTTTGCACTACATGGTTGTGGCAGATTAGCTTGTTGGAAGTTCCGGAGTACAAAAGGAAACAAATGACGACTTTAACAACAAATATAATGAGAGATGCCACTGATAAGGTTTGTATAGGCCTTATATTTAAGAGACATCTTATTTTCATATAATCCATTTGTCGTGTCTGCTACTATGCCAAAGAACCTTATGATGCATAATAAGGACCTAAGAGAAAGATATTTATGCACTTAGCTGAATTTAATGTCACTCTGCTGGCACAAGGTCTCTTTCCAAGTGATTGTATCTTGATGAGCTAACGTGCTAATCTGACTTATGTGAACAGCAAAAAATCTGCTGGAACCAACAAATGTTTTGATAATCTAATCAGAATTACTCAAGTCCAGTATGAATATTGCTAGTAGTTTTTGGACTTAATACTCTGTACCTTTGTTAAGGAAGATTGACAGCTTTCCTGCATGTTCCCGCCTGACTGGTATTGATTTGTTTACTTTCTTGCAGGTTTTATCTTTTGGGCAGTCTGGAGAGGAGGTTAGCCTGCAGTTGATACTGAGAGTTGTTGCTGATGTGGGTCTTGTTGTAAGTATCTTTATTAGAAAAACTTTTTCTGATTCGTAGATATGTGTATTAGCATTCTGATATCCATGATTCACTTGACTTGTACTAATATATGCCAGTATACGCTGAATTATCAATTGATATTTCATTTCATCAATTTGCACATTTAGCTAGGTCGTTTACTCAATTAGACTGCACATTCTCTTATTACTCGGTTCCTCACATTGTTAAATGAAATTATGTACCTTCTGAATGTTGTATGGAAATTTTTTGAACTGCTGTTAGTCAAATTGGAGGCTTCATTGTTGTAAGGAAGGGATTTATCAATGTTTGTGGCATATCTTTTAGAAACGTTTAAATATAACCCTTGAGAGCACCCAAGGTTTACCTAGCTGTCAATGAAGTGAGATGACAACCATGAAAGGCCAGATGACCATCTTTTTAAGCCTTGGTGGTGGGCAGAGATATCCGGTACATATTTTGGTGAGAGGTAGCAGGTACCAAGCAGAATAGTCGAGGTGCCTGCAAATTGGCCTGACAGCTTCACTATAAAAGATAAATTGTTGAGAAAAAAAAAGGATTAATTTTAGAACTATTATCCCCTGAATTAATTTAAGCATTCGTAATTGCTAACATTGTGAGCCTATATGGTTGGATGCTATGCATCTTTGCTACTGTTAGAATTGAAATGATCTCTCTACCTGAGGCCACAGAAAAACACATTGCTTTTCGGTTCTTGCTCGTTTGCGTTTGACCTTCTTTGTTTTTTTTTTAATATGCATGTTTGTTATGCTTAAGTGCACGAACGACAGTTTTTTAGCGACTTTTTAGCTTTTAGATGCCCAAAGACATATTGTGTCATTTTTGGGACGAGTACAATAAGTAATAACATATAATATGTGGATTATAATGGTGGATAGTAAATTTATTTGTAGTGATACATCTAGATGCTATAACCTGATTGGTTCATCACACTAAGTGATCATATACACATGCAATTCCATCTATTATTCTTCAGTTATCTTCAGACTCTTTGACTTTGCTCTTTCAATTTTCCTAAGGGACTTCCAAATGCTGGAAAATCAACTCTATTGGCTGCTATTACACATGCAAGACCCGATATTGCTGATTATCCATTCACAACGCTGATGCCAAACCTTGGACGTCTTGATGGCGACCCAAGTTTAGGAGCAGACAAATATTCATCTGAAGCAACTCTAGCAGATCTGCCTGGTCTAATAGAAGGTGCACATTTGGGAAAGGTATTTGTATTATATTCAGCAATCACTTCACTAATTTGACGCCTCAAAACTTGTGGTTTTCTGTTTTACTTATTTTTCTCACAAAATGAAATTTAGCTATGCATGTGTCCCTAATTATCTTATCAGGGTCTTGGGCGTAATTTCTTGAGGCACTTGAGGAGAACAAGATTGTTGGTACATGTCGTTGATGCAGCTGCTGAAGACCCAGTTGGTGATTACAGAACTGTAAAAGAAGTAAGTCTAAGCACAATCATCTAATATATTTTTTGTTATAATTAATTAGTTATAACTCCGTAGTTGTACCTTAGCAGAAGAAAATAAGTTCGGAATCACAGAGTTTTGACAAGAAAATAACAACTTTTAAAGTTCTTTCAATTTGACCAGTTTGCCACAAATGCATCTTAAGGTGAAAGTAACTCTTGATTACTATTATAGCATTACATAATGCACAATTTGTTCCTATTTAATTCTGTAGAATTATTTCACCATGCAAGTTTCTTTATCTTCATTTTTGTATTGCGGCATGATTTTTTGCTTAATCATTTCGGATTAAGCAAGCGCTAAGGTGGACAAGGAATAAAGTATTAGTGATGCGTTGCATGATTTCCTTTGTCCATCTTGTTTATTGGTTACTGAGTTGTTATATATAACCTCGTTTTCCAACTAAGAAACATTTTACTTTGCAGGTATAATAACCATTATATATTAAATTCTCTTCTATAACCATAGAGTGATCCAATTTGTATGCTCTCTAGCTCATGCCATTTCATTAGTAACCAACTTAGTACTTGAGTATATTTAAGTCTTTTTACAACGCCATAAAAATGCTTGTTTCACGTCATTGTTTTGTAGTTTGCCTAGATGCTATAGTATATTTTTGCTGGAGATATAGTTGTTTCAAAGCTACTTCTGTTGTAGCTAACTTTGCTTGCTATATTTATCCAGTCTCTCTGTTTAATGCTTCACCTTTCTGAATAAGTCGTCCGGCCTAATGACCTCTTATTTGCAGGAACTGCGGATGTACAATCCTGAGTACCTTGACAGGCCGTACCTTGTAGTGTTAAACAAGATTGATAAACCTGAGGTATCTGGCTCTTATCATCTCTGTCGTGCTGTCAGCTTCCTTTTGAAACAACTTGCTTTCACCTGCAAAACTATTGTATCTTGGGCCCGTTTGGACATGATTTGAAATTAGATTGATTTGAATTTGAAGTTTTGTTTGGATATGCAATTTGGATTTCCTAAGTTGTAATTTTTCTCATAAACATGATAGCCCCACAAATTGTGAAAAATATCAAAACTTACCCAATTTTTATACAATCTTACCGAATGAGCAAACCATAGTTCATAAACAAGACATCGGAATATCCTAAGGTGCAACATAGATAAATCAGATATTTCCATTCCCTTTATAAATAAACCTTTGCTGTTACAAACTTTCAAATATACAGTTTTATTTTTTTTAACGAGGTAACATAAATATACAGGTTTATAAAAATCAACTAGTCAACAATAGTAGTAACTAGCTATTCTTTAATATAATGCTTGCATAAGGAATGGACAATCTCTTCACGCCGAGCATGAGTCTTCTTTTGCAAAATTTTAAATGATTGCGGTCTTTTTTTACAAATTATAAATTTATGGGTCAAGTTTTACATTTCAAAATTTTGAAATCAAATCCGTTTTTTTGAAAAATTTGGGATTTGAAATATGATCCCAAATCGCATGTCCAAACACCTACTGATATGCATCTCGTCGTGGATTGTGAAGTTTGTTATATATGAAAGATATGATTATCGCTTTGACAGGCAATAGACAGGCTTCCTACCTTGACTGAAGAAATACGGAAAATTGGTTGTGAGAGAATATCTCCCAAGCGTGACACAAGCTCTGGAGCTGTGGCTGAGTCCATTTCTGTTGACGAGAGCCAAAACAGTGAGCTTTCGAACAGGTTATCTGCTAAAGATCAGAAGGTTAAAGAACTTGAAGAGTATCCACGCCCTCTTGCTGTTGTGGGTGTTAGTGTACTGTAAGTTTTCTGTCATCTCTCCTTATCCGAATTTACGAACATTCAGGCCTCAAAATTCATACATAAACTGTGTAATTTTTTAGGTGGTATGACCAATGTCTTTTCTAGTTGGGTTTTAACTTTAAAGAATAGTTCGTAAAGCTCACCTAAACCCGTCCACTGAAGTTTAGATTTCATGTTTATATTCAAAAGAGTTTGGTAGCTCAATTGTCAAAGCTAGCAACACATAAAAAAAGTTATGAGTAACAAAAGCCTTCGTTTTCTCTCATAATTCTTATAAACCCGTTGCATAATATGTAACTAGGAAATGTATAAATCTTACTGTTAACCCTGAAATAAGGCATAACTAGGAAGTGTATGTGCTGCCTGATCTTTGGGGGAGACATTCCTGTAGACACTAATATGTCCCTTCATTTTGGGAAGTTAGACATGCATGTGTGAGAACTGAGAAGGGAAAGTTTAGAGTAACTGGTAAAGTTGTTATCATGTGATTAGAAGGTCACGAGTTCAAGTCTTGAAAACAGCCTCTGGCAAAAATGCAAGGTAAGGCTGCATACAATAGGCCCTTGTGGTCGGGCCCTTCCCTAGACCCTACACATAGCGGGAGCACTAAATGCAAGGTAAGACTGCATACAATAGATCCTTGTGGTCCTTCCTTGGACCCTGCGCATAGCGGGAGCTTTAGTGCACTAGGCTGCCTTTTTAGACATGCATGTGTGACTTTTTGCCTGTAGAATAAGTTTCTTCGTCCAAATTATTTGTCAGGGTTGCTCTCACAGAAAAGTATTTAGGGAGATACTAATATGATCCTCCGGTTTGGAACTTTAGATATTCCTGTAATACTTTTTTTCTGTTTAAGACTAGTCTTGATTGTCCAAAAAATGTCTGGTTCATAATTTTCGTTTATAAGGTTGACGCTCAGGAGTCAGGGGTGGCTCAAAGGGGAGGCTAATGAAGCTTTTGCTTTACGCTCCAAAATATTTGAGCTCCCATAATTTTAATTAATAGTCAATTTTACGATTTTATTTTTGCTTAAATAATATAAAATTTAAGATTAAAAAAACTATACTCTTTATATAAGATAATATTCTAGAATTTTGAATTAAACTACTCACATCTTCATGTTAATAAATAAAATTTTATTCAACATCATCTAACAAATTGTATAATAACAACAATACAACATACACAATGTATTGCAAATAAATGACTAACATCTGTTAACTTGAATTAATCTTGATCAGTATAAATACTAATAATAATATTACAATGTAAAGTTAAAATTGTTATGTTCTTTAACGGTACTAATTATAAATACGAAGTATAGGAAAAAATAATGAAATATAGACTTTTCATTAAAATTTGATTTATATTTACCAATTTTATTGAGCTAACCTTGATGTTGTCATATCGGTTAATTACGTGATCATTCAAGTCATTTGATATGCTGTCAAGAAGATATTTGAATTAATTTTTTGTTATTACACCAAATAAAGAGGGAAAAAAATATTTTTAAAAAGACTCTTTCATTTCTATAATTTATTTTGTGATCTATTTGACAAATACAATATGTTATTCTTTAAGATAAAAGAACAAAGTTAGACTCTACTTTCAGCCTAACCTCTTCCCTCAATATAAATCTACATGTTATTTTGAGTGGCTAACGGTGAAATTTCTGTTATGTTTGTTGCTCGTAGGAAAGGGATTAAAGTCAATGAGATGTTAAAGGCTATAAGGGCGGCGTTACGGGAATTCCTATGATACAACCTTGCTACTGTCAAGAGTTCTTTTTTAATATGGAGATATTTTTTAATATAGAGTTTTTTAGATCATTCAAATGATTGGTTGACTTAACATATCAAAAGGCTGCTATAATTACATATATAATTATTCTCTATATATATTCCTACATTTTTGGATACATTATTGAGTATTGTAGAGGCAAAATTTGTCAGTCTACCCTAAGAAGATTATGTGACTGCGGCCTATTCCTATGTTGGAAATTATATAGCGGCAGTGTATATGTGAATATTCTTGTGGCCCTCTTTGACTCATTTCTCTAATGTATTTATAGATTAAAAAAATATTTTATTTTGGTACATGTATCTTTCATGTTGTAATATTAAAATGTCAATTATTTATGTGTGATAATATAATATTATGTTGTTGGGATTAATATTAGCTTGATATTAAGTTGAGACGATCAGTAGTAACTTGTTTTGAGATAGACGTAGATAATTGAAATTTGATATCATAAGCATATACACAATTTCTTACAGACCAAGGTTTTCGTGATACCTTGACATACTAATTGTTATTTTTTTCTTTCAATTAAATTAACTTATGCTAATAGCTTTTTGACTGTTTTGTCTTTTGGATTTGATTGTGATTCACATTTCATATTTTGGTTCTTTCCTTTCCGATTTTCTTTTTACACATCCCATGATTTGCCTCTATGATGACCGTGGACTTACCTCGTTTAATATAATACTTATTTGCATTCGATATTTATATTAAATTAAGTAATTTAACCTTATTATATATGAAAGACATACTTTGATTTTATGGAGTATTGATTTACTATACTCCCTTCCCTTCGTCTCAAGATACTATAAACGTGCGTAATTTTTTAAATCTTGCCACATAGAATGTTAAAATTTGAAAATTTACTAAAAACAATCGCTTATTAAGTAAATTTTTGAGACTTTTTTCATAAATTAAAATAAGTGATATTTTTAAAGATCTAGAGAATTGTTGGGATAATTTTTCATATTTACCCTTCATTTTAACGAGGTTCTTATCATACTTTACATTTTCTAAGAGAATAGTTTAGGAATAATCAAAAGGATAATAGTGAAAAGTAATTTTTTATTTTTGTCCTTAAATATTTTTCTTTAAGAGATCATTAATAGCTAGTTAGAGTTATACAATTATTAGTAATGTAAGAATTAGTCATGAGTAAATCTGATATTGCTTTATGCATGTATTATTTATTTCACCTTCTATCATGCATAAAAAAAATACATAAATTTCTTCATAATTTATACAGGTTTCTAAATTACAAATCAAACACCGCATTAATTTTATATATTAAAAACAATTAACTTATGGATTAGAGGAAATATTTTTTTGAAACGTATGGAATATAACATAAGATGCATATAAATTTGTCATTTAGCTATATATTTTTATAGGGAAATGTAGCCAACCCAAAGTATTTTGTAAGTAGCGGGACACAAAAGTCCGACAATACAACATAGTTTCCTCGGACTCATTCACAAGACTAGTGTGAACATAAAAAATAAAATAAAAACTCCTCGTAAACTTGCATTTTAGTTACCCACAGAATTGAACTACTAAGTAGTATTTTGTTTCATTAATTAGTTATGGATGGTCGTATTTTCTGGTATTTGGTACTATGTGTAAATGCTTTGAATGAATCTGAACAAACTTCCAATTATGTACAACTGTATCCTCTTCATATTCTTATAGACACGTATAAAAATGGGAAATACTAAACTAGCCAGCTTGTTCTTCTTTGTCTATTTCTTTAGTTTTTTGTAGTCAGACGTACTTATCCTCTTAAACATTTTTTTCTGGAAAAGAAAAAATGAGCTAAGCATTTTTTTGATTCTTTGTTTTTGTTTACTATACATGCCAGTTTTCATTCATTAAAAACAAGAAAAAATGGGTGATGATTTTTTATGAGCATTAGTTTGAATTATGTTATAAACATAGGATTAGGAGCAAATATGAGACAATTTTGCTTATATTGGAAATTATGTTCACATTCTTAAGTAGTGGTTGTAATGTTTTGTAGGGGTGTTAAATGGACTGATTAGGTTGAATTTGAGCAGGTTAAAATGAGTTGAGTTGATAAATAGATTGGGCTGAAATTGACACAAAAGCTATTAATTAGGTTGAAATTGGTTGGGCTGCTAAAACTGGATTGGGTCATGATTCACCAATTTTATTGAATGGTCCACTTCCCTCCTACTAGAACCCTAACTCGGAATTCAACTCCATTTTAGGCCCCTTGACCTAGGACTTGATCTTGACTCGAGACTCGAGCTGTCACTTGACAACCGAATCAACCCTAGCCCGAGACCTAATCCCTGATCCTGATCGGGGACTTGATTTCGATTTGAGATCTAATCCAAACTTGGGATTCGAGGCTCAAATTTACCCTAAATTCAAGACTCGATCCTTGACTCGGGACCTGATCTCCAACCCTTTTTAGGGACTCGAGTCGAGACCCATCTTGACCCAATGCCAACAATTAAACCTAACACAGGACTAGATCCAACCTTGTCCCAAAGTTTGAGATTCGATCCTGTTCTAACGTGAGATATAAGCCCTAATCCGGACATGAGATTTGAGATCCGAGTCTCGATCCCTAGAAAAAATCAAAGTAAAAGTAGTAAATTAAAATTAAAGTAAATCTTAATTATTAATATGAGTTGTGGATTGAAGAGACAATCATTCTTTATGATATTGACTTGGGATCATGGAGGATGAATTTTAATTTTTGAATGAGACTTTTTAGTCCTCCATGATACCATCACATTATATCTATATACCGATATGATATGGTGAAGGATTGATTCAGTCATTCAATAAGACACTTATCATTCCTTCATGATACCATTACAATATATACCAACATAATAGCATAGTATTATGGATGACAACTTTCAGTTATTAAATGAGACATTCCTCAGTCTTCATGATATTATCATAGTATATCTATATACTAATATGATATTTGAGGACTACTTTAAACAATCAATGAGACACTCTTCGGTCCTTCATGATACCAACACATTATATGTACAATTACATTGTATCATAGACGACTACTTTAGTCCTTCAATGAGATATTTTTCAGTCATCTATGATACCATCATAATATATATCATATACTGAGATGATATCATGAATGACTACTTTCAGTAACCATTGAATGCCAACACACAACAACTAATAATAAAAGTATGTTTCCATTAACTTAGATTTTATAATATATATAAGCTAGTAACTTTAGTTATTTATGATATTCACATGACATATATCATACATTGACATGATATCATAAATATTGATTTATTTTTCAAAAAATTATATTTTCTATTAAATTAGATTTTGATAAATTAGTGAGTTTAGTTATTTTCTTTTAATTATTTCTTGTTTATTCTCTCAAAGAAAAAAGAGTTCAGTCCTATTTTATCAATCTAGTATATTTATATACTGATAGAATATCATATATGACTAATTTATATGTGTGATCATGTTGATATCATGCTCTTGCACAAAAAAGAAGGATGTGCAAACCTGTACTTAGTTTAGGCCGAATAAATATTGAGAAAATAAGTAAGAGAGGATAAATCATGGTAATTAATTTACTTTTATGGGATAGTTTATATAATTTCCTTATTGAAAATCACTTTAAAAATGAGTTATGTTGGATTAGCTTAACATTAGCCCAATATAAAATTATCTTACACCAAATCCATAAAAGTTTAGGCAAATTAAGTAGGCCATCAGTTTTTGGGCCATAAAACCCCCAAACCCCAATATTTTGTATAATGTGGAAGTTTTTTTTGACCCTTTCCTCAAAAAATAAAAAGGAAAAGAAGAAGAAAACTATTAACTGTATTCTGAGCTGTAACAATTTCTTTTTGACACCTTAGCTTCAGAACAAAATAAACACATAAGCAAGCACTTGTATAAACTAGACACACAAATTAAAGATGATCATCTTGAAATAAATCTGAAAAAAATAATATTTAAAGAAGAAAAAAAAGAGAGAAATACGATCAAATGTTACACTTGACATGTATCATAAAGTTCTCCATGTAAGCAGCCACGTATCCTATAACAATTCCAATATTTAGGCCCAACTTCCAGCTTCACTCACCTATAAATACCCTCTTATCTCTCTCAGCCCATTTTCATTTCAAAACAAAATTTCCTTTCTCAATTCTCAATTTTCAATATTTTCCTCTCTTTTTAGACAATGTCAACAACCTCCAAGAAGTTGATCCCAGCTACATCCCGCAAGGGATGTATGCGTGGTAAAGGTGGCCCCGAGAATGCAAGTTGCACGTACAAAGGTGTACGGCAACGCACCTGGGGCAAATGGGTAGCCGAGATCCGCGAACCCAATCGCGGAGCTCGGCTTTGGCTCGGCACCTTTGATAATTCTTATGACGCTGCTGTCGTCTATGACGCTGCAGCCCTTAAGCTTTATGGTGCCGAAGCCAAACTCAATTTGCCCCATCTGTACAACATTCCAGCCCAGGATCAGCCCCAGGCCCAGGCCCAAATCCAAAACTCTAGGCCCATTACCATCATGAGCCCATCTCTAGCTCCCGTTTCAGCTACTGCTCCAACTTCAGTTCCTGCTCCGCCTGTACCTTCCGTTTATAATGTGGCTTCGCCATCAACTTGGAGCGTAGGAACTGATTCTTCGCTTTATTTCAACGATCATGATTTCGGTATCAACAATTTTTCTGCTAATGATATTCCATCTGCATTTAATTTAATTGACATTAATAAAACAGCTGATGATCATCCTGACGAATTCGTTGAAAAAAACGATAATGTTACTAACAATAATCAAAGCAGTCAAGGACTTGGTGGAGAAATGTTTAGGGATCTAAACATGAATTTACCAGAAATTGATGATTCATCAATTTGGGAAGAAGCTAAGGCAACAACTTCATTTCAAGAAGCAGTGAATGATCCAGGAATAGGTGGATACAACTTGGATGATGGCCTTAATTTTCCTCCATGGTGTGGTTAAATTATTATTATATGATGTGTATTTATATATATATATATATATATATATGGTAAAAAAAAATGCATGCATTATATATGTATACTTGTAAAGGTATTAGAGCATGCAAGTGGATAAGGCATGTTGAAGTTTATATATATAGAAAGAAGCTACTACTAAAAGTGTGTAAGTCATTAATATGACGTGTAATATAGTTAGTGTGTTGAGAAGCAGTATATATGCATATGGACTGTAAAAATGTTCAACTTGTATTTAAGTTACCGTTTAAGAAAAAATAATAATAATATAGATATATGTAAATAATATTTTGTATAAATCTACAAGTTTAGTAAGAGTAGTTTTCTATGGTGTTGTTGTGGTTGTATGTTTCTTGGAGTTTTGGTTTTTTTCTAACCTTTGATTGAGTTTAAGTGTTTAGAATAACCGATATTTATATTGTGCTATAAAATTTATATTAGTATTTATTTTTTTAATATACAAGTCATATTCTCACTCTTTTTTGTGTTATTAGGTAATCAATATAAAATCTTTTAAATTATATCACGTGAAAGTTATCACCATAAAGAAAATTTAAAAAAAATAATTTGCTATCTATATATGCTTTCTTTACTAAGCTATGTATATAGAAGAAGATAGTCAATTAATTAAATAATTAGATGGGCGCTCAATTTTGCAATAATATTTAATACCTCATCTTTGTGTGAAACATGTATTGGACGTATATACACCATTGAGTATATATATATATCAAACACAGTTCATACGTATGAAAATACGTGATGTTCACGTCTTCTAAAGTTATGAATGTTTAATTTATATTTTGTTCTTATCGAAAGAGTGAAGTTTCATGCAAAACAAGAATGCACTAGCTATTCAGTTTTAGCATATTATTTTTGTCCTCTTTAGACACCTCATCTCTACCTCCTCCGATCATCTCCCTCATTCTTCTGATCAGACCATCACGTCGTCGTTGCCATTGCCATCACCACTTCCTTCTTCTTGAGACTCGATCATGCACCACCTCCTTACCTCCTTCTTCTTCAGATTCGACTATCATTGCCTTCTTTTTTTACATTCGGTCATCATCATCATCACCACTATCTTCTTCTTCGTTTTTGACTAATTGTAGTAGTCGTTGCAGTCGTGCCACCACACCACTTTATTTCTTTTCGGATTCGACCACCACCATCATCATCTTTTTCAAATTAAATCAAAACCACCACCACCTCTTTATATATATATATATATATTTTGTATAAATTTACAAGTTTAGTAAGAGTAGTTTTCTATGGTGTCGTTGTAGTTGTATATTTCTTGGAGTTTGTTTCTTTTTCTAACTTCTGATTGAATTTAACTGTCTAGAATAATCGACATATTTATTGTGCTATAAACTTTATGTTAGTATTTATTTTTTTAATAAACAGGTCATATTCTCACTCATATTTTTGTGTTATTAGGTAATCAAATATAAAATCTTTTAAAATATATGACGTGAAAGTTATCACCATAAAGTAAATTAAAAAAACAACCATGTGCTATATATATAGAAAAAGATAGTCAATTAATTAAATAATTAGATGGGCGCTCATTCTTTGCAATAATATTGAATATCTCATCTTAATGTGAAATATGTATTGGACATATATATATAACATTGAGTATATATATCTAAATTAGTTTCATAACGTATGGAAATATGTGATGTTCATGTTTTTTAAAGTTATGAATGTCTAACTTATATTTTATCTTTACCAAAAAAGAGAAGTTTCATACAAAATAAAAATGCACTAGTTTTAGCATATTTTTGACGTATTATTTTTGTCCTTTTTAGACACCTCATCTTTACCTCCTCCGATCATCTCCCTCATTCTTCTGATCATACCACCACATCGTCGCTGTCATTGCCCCCACCGCTTACTTCTTCTTGAGACTCAATCATACACCTCCTCCTTACCTCCTTCTTTTTCAGATTTGACTATCATTGCCTTCTTTTTTACATTCGGTCATCACCACCACCTTCTTCTTCGTTTCTGACTAAATCATCATAGTCGTTGCCACAACACGACTTCATTTCTTTTCAAGATTCGACCACAACCATCATCATCCTTTTTTTTAGATTAATTTCATCCGTCTGTCAATAAAAAGTAGTGTGTGTTTTGATCTGGGGCTTTCTTTTGTGGAGATCTACTCCTATCCAAAGTAGATTGCTTTTTTTTTTTGGTGTCTCAATGACTTTTTCTTTTATTGAATCATCGTTGTTATCGCCACCACCTCCTCCTACCACAATAACTTCGTCCTAGCTCCTAATCCTCGATCTCTCTTTAGATCCGTCCGCCACCACCATTTTCTTCTTCTCCTTCTTCAGATCCGGCCATCACCATGCACCACCCCGTCTTCCTTTTTTTTCTATCTAAATCGTCGCCATTGTTGTTGTCACCTCCTCCTCCCTTTTCAGATTCGACTATTACCATGATTTTTTTTTCTGATTTGTTTATTATCACCGCCTTTTTAATTTCTCTGCAGATCAGGTAACATCATAACCATTTTTTTAGATGGAAAAAAAAAATAACTATCAATATTTTTTTCTAGATTTAGGTGATATCACCATAGCTCTTCTTTCTCTTATGAATTCGATCACTACTGTCATAACTATCGCCACCGGTTTCTAGCTTCTTGATGAGGCTAAGTGTACAGGTATTTTCAGCTTGTATTTTGTCAAATTCTAGTATAATTTAAGATACCGTCTTACAAAAATTGAAATCACCTAGATTAGAGATTTGTATTATCTTGATTATTATTTGAGAGGATAAAATTGATAAAAGGTGATTTTGGAACTATAAATTTCTTAAAGTAAAACAAATCAATTTCAGAAAAATTATATTTGTAAGTGGTAGAGATCGTCAAATTTACTTGATATATTATTAAAATTAATTCTACTCTCCACATGTATTTTTCTAAAGAATTACTATTTTTTTTTAAAATACTATTACATTTTACTTTACTCACTAGAAATAAATAAATAATTAACACTCTATGAGATTGTGTTAGTTAATTGATTTAAGACTACTGCTGATTAAAGCAAAATATTTTTCTTTCCTAAATATCTCTTGCGATTAATTAATATTTCTATTCTTCACTGAATTTGATTAGCACAATTTAGGAAATATTCATTTTTTTCAATTCTATTTCTTTTGAATCAAATCTCCTCAATAGTTTAACATCTCAATTGGACTATTTTTATTTTATTGTACTGATATTATCTTTTCAAACACTTATGGGTTTAATCTTGGGACTAAGGCTCACCTATTCAGTATTTTACTCTTTGCATTGGAGACAATTCATTTCTGATGAGAAATAATCTTATATGTATTGAATCCTTTTGCATAACATGTGTTATTTTCATAAATAACTGAACATCTTGCTTTTCATATTTCCCTAACAAATTACTAATGTAGAATAGTATGATAATGTCATTGTTAGTTTACTGATCTACATTCTAAGTTGTAACTGATCTACATTTTAATTTTCATTAGTAATAACATTATTGTTAGCTAACACATAATTAAAATCATTTCTATGAATATTAATATTCATAGAAATAGATAAGTGTGACAATAATAATAATTGAAGAAAAGCTACTATTCCAAAACAATATGGAGATGTAGTTTTAGGTGAAGCATACATTAAAACCGAGATAGTATTATAAATATATATCAAATTTTATCAACTATACTAACGGAAAGAAATTACTCAATTATACAGAAAAAATAAAAACAAATAAAGAAATTAAAAAATAAATTGTCATACAATTTTTTTTTTATATGCAACTATGGGCTCCTTGATCAATTTTAAATCTTGTTATATTTTCACATGTTGATGTTTCCTTGTTGCAAGTGTGAAGACAATAAATGCAACAATCGTTTTGTATTCATTTTCTTGTTTTTTAACCTTTTTTTTTTGTTCGAACATTTTTCTTCCTGTAAGAGCTATTAGATATGATGTGAGAATATGAATAATTATTCATTTTTTTTAAAAAAAAAAAATACTATCATTTATTTTTATATAAAATTACATGAATAATTTATGTCCTATCACTAGAAATTGATAACTCCACATTTTTCGTCAATGACAATATAAGTTAAGCTTTTAGCTTTTTAAAAGTAAAAATCACATGCTTTTATACGTTACTAATTGTCTTTAATGAGGATATACAAAATTAAATATATTTCCTAGAAAAATGAGGTATCAAAAATTACTATTCTTAAAATTGAATCAGACAATCATAAAGCACGTAACTTGCACAGTTGCACGTACGCTACAAATAATTTTATGGTTATGTTTAAAAATAAAATATCATAATATTTCACACCTTACTTTTGAATGAAACATATTTGCACATATATATCATTGCATACACGTATTAAACACAATTTCATTATGTGTGAAACCATGTGATGCTCACTTCTTTTCAATTCATAAATGTCTAACTTATATTTTGTCCTTATTGAAAGAGTGAAGTTACATGCAAAATATAAATAAAAATTCAACGACTATATATCACTTTTAGCCCATTTTTAATTTATTATTCTGTTTTAGCCACCTCGGCTCAAGCCCTTTTCTTACGATTTACGATGATTCATCCCTTGTTCGAGCCTCCTCCGATTGTCCTCCTCATTCTTCTGATTGGATCATCTTCTTTTTTTAAAAATTAATTATGATCCATAGGTCATTTCTATATATATTGAGATTTCAAAAGTCTACAAAAGTAAATAAACAAAAAAGGCCCAACGACCAAATGAAAAAGAGACTAAAATTAAAAAGAGGAATTTTCACATGTAGCCACTCAAAAATAGCCTAATTACTCTCCATAGCTATAGTTTGATAATTACAATTCGTAGCTACATGTTATAGGGAGGAGAGAGGCGAGCGATACTGGGAGAGAGAGGAGATAGGCGAGCGAGAGAGGGCAAAGAGTGGGAGAGAGGTGAATTGTATATATATATCGGTTAGATAATTGTATATTATACATATGTATTTGTATATATGGTGAGCGAGATTGGGAGAGGGAGGAGAGAGACGAGCGAGAGAGGACAGAGAGTGGGAGAGAGGCGAATTGTATATGTATATCGGTTAGATAATTGTATATTATACATGCATTAATTTGTATATATGGAAAGCGCGATTGGGAGAGGGAGGAGAGATGCGAGCGAGAGAGGGAAGAGAGTGGGAGAGAGGTGAATTGTATATGTATATCGGTTAGATGATTGTTTATTATACATATGTATTTGTATATTCTGGCGAATTATACATATACAAACGTGGCTAATTATACAAACTCAAAGTCAGCCCACGTAATTAATGTATAATGTTAGTCAGGAGTGGTAATTATAGCAAAGTATAGTTATGATGAGTAATTAAGTAGTATAAGTTTGCTTAACCGCGCAATTTTCCCAAATAAATGGCTAGTCCAATCCGGCCCAATTGGAGTACTCTTTTAGATGGGCTTATGTTGTCCTCTTTGACTAAGGAAAATTCTTAATTTGGTTAAATATCTGAGTTAGAGGCTTTTTATTGACTTCAAAAATCTGTCACAAAATGGCCCTACGAGCCCAAAAGAAAAACTTCCCTTCCTCTTTATTTCTTCCGACTTCTCTTTCTCCTTTCGAAATGGTTACCAAAGTGGTTTCAATAGAGGTGTCTCATCTTATATATATATATATATATATATATATATATATATATATATATATATATAAAAGTATCAAAACTTACTATTTCCAAAATTGAATCACTCAGAAATGAATCATGATTTATCATTAGGCACGTAACTTGCACAACAGCTGCGATTGCTTGAAAAAAATCAGTTGAATCATCAGGTGGGATGAAAGGAAAGAGTGTATCTGCGCCAGTCGATGATCGGATGCGCAATCTTCCAGCTTGACCAGGATTCGAGGATGCTCCTTGGCTCTTTTACTTCTTTCAAAGATCATATCGAATCGCTCTCTCATACTCCTCATAGGTCAGCCCTGGTACATTACAAATTTTTTATTATGAATGTTTCATCCAAAAAATATCATAATATTTTACACCTCATTTTTGTGTGAAACATATTGGACATATATATCATGGCATAAACATATTACATAATAAAGAGTACAGTTTTATTATGTGTGAAACATGTGATACTCTCTTTTTTTCAATTTATAAATGTCTTACTTATATTTTGTCTTTTCCAAAAAAATGAAGTTCCGTGCAAAACAAAAATTCAAGAACTATCACTTTCTCAAATAATATATGTCATTGCGTACTTTTCATTTAAGGGTTAAAGATAACATTTTTCTTATCCACTTCTTGTGTTAGTGATTCACTATTTGCAATTAACTTAAGCGAAATATTCAAATAACTAGCAATAACTTTTTATATACTTTAATTTATGTTTTATAACTAAACTGTCTTTACAATATGTAATATCTAATTAATGATTATCATTTTTGGATATATATTTTCTAAGAAGTAAATTGAAATAATGCACGTGCTACTCGCGTGTCAACATTAAAAAAAATTGAATTTACAATATATTACGTATTTTCACACATCACCAACTGTATTCAATGTGGGCGCGCAATCTACTCCGTCCGTCCCAATTTATATAATCACGGTCCACGGAGGCTGCTTTGGCTAGGCACCTTTGATTATTCTTATTCTGCTGGTGTGGCCTATGTTCTTGCCCTAGTACACCTACCATACTCATACTTATTACGAATGTGTTCATCAGATATCTAACTTAGAAATCTTCTGTTTAGACCGACAATGATAAAGAAGGAGATTTATGGATAATGAGATATAGAAGTTAGATGCGACGATTAGCTCAGTCAGAGTGGAAGCAGCCAGACAAGTCAGTTGTCATTAATATGATATGCAAAATTTAATATATATTTTTTTTTAAAAAGTGTAAAAAATAACTATTTCCAAAATTGAATCACAACTGAATCATGATTCATCATTAGGCACGTAACTTGCACGTACATTACCAATATTTTATTATGAATGTTACATCCAAAAATATCAAATATTTTACACCTTATTTTTGTGTGACCACTCAATTAGGTAACAATCTTTTTTGACACCTCATTTTTTATGGGAAACATGTTGAATATTACTCATATTATCCGCATTAAGCTTCAGAACGGGTTACGTCTTGGCTTGTAGATCTGATTCTGCATTGGAAGAACGACTTTATCCATAACAACACCCAAGTCTAGACCTCATAGATTACCGATTTCAGTATCATGAGGATGAGATTCAAGTCCGTGAAAGTGTGTGCGTCTTCAAAATACAAAGATGATTAAAAGCGTAACTTATATTTTATCAACTCGTAAAAGGCTAAAAGCGTAACTTATATTTTATCATTAGCAAAAAATGTGAAGTTCTATGTGAAACATCTTTAAATTATGTTTAAAATGCCTTAAGAAGGTAGTCATTGAATTTTTGTTTCTATGTATAAAAAATACACGTGCAACTTACGTGCCAAATGACTAATATAAACAGTAGCTCCTGGAAACGAATAGGAAGATCCTAAACTATGGTATAATTGCTAATATAATTGAGTTCAGTCTTTTCAGAATACGGATTAGCTACGAACAATAAGTTCATAATTAAATGATGTATTTAGTATTTGTTGTCAAATGGGTCACGCGCGTGAAAACTAAACTAGTATTGTTATAGAGATGGAAGAAGAAAATATAAACAAAACATTTTGTCTATAATTGTAGCATAAAGTACAATATTTTCAGTATTCTACAAGTCCAGATTTACACATATGATCACTCCCATATATAGTGTAAATGACAAGCTGAGAGAGCTTCATTTTTTGCATACTTTCCAAGAGTAAATTAACATTTGAGTAGCCTTCTATAAAATTACGTCGAAAACATCTATAATACTGCTAACAAGACGATTTTCAGTAACGCGATAAAGGGACTATCTCATTTCATGAGATAAGCTACAGAGGATTCCTCCAATTTCCAGTATCTGTTAAGAAGCCAAACAGAGTCTGCTTCAATAGCGAATTTATCATGGTTACGATTCCAGCCAAAATAGGCATGAGTTCTGTTCTTGATATCCAATATCCCGTGCCCAAAGCTTGCTTCTCGATAGGCAGAATACCTTGGTTGTGGTTGTGTCATCCTGCAACAAATAAATCGAGACATTTTTTTTTGAAACTGACTAAAAGGGAAAGTAAGACAATCAAATTGAAACGATGGAAGTATACTCTGTAGCTAATCCCTCTTGATTTCCTCCATCTCCAATAGTAATATATACCGGGGCAGACTCATCCTTAACTGGACTGCACTTTCCATTTATGATATTGTAAGCAACGTTTGATACACGCTCCTAAGATGCAGATAACAACATACATTAGTTAGCTTGAAAGATTACCAGATGAAAACAAAAGCTGTTAAATTTTAGACTGTAACTACATGTATGGTAAGCACGGAGACTTACTGATCGTTCATAGGCATGAACATGACCAGCAAAGACAACGTCCACCTTATACTTCACAAACCATGGTTCATATATAACTCGCATTGTTTCCCCTTCCATATAGTGATGTACATAACTACTGTACATTGGACAATGCATGAGTACAATGAGCCATGGTGTCTCACTCCTGTTAACTTTAGGTAACTCGTTCGTTAACCATTTCCATTGAGGAGTGTATTTACCTAGAAAAAAAAGACATACAGAGAAACTAAACTTATAGCACGACGATAATTTACAACTTTTTAAACAAATGCTAACTTCTTACCAAAAGCTGAGTAAGAAGACATGACGATAATATAGGCTGAAGCTCTCTTTATAGAGTAATAAAGAGGGGAAGTACTTTGTGATGCTCCGTAAGGAGTAGAAAATCGGTGCTTGTAAGGTACGAAAGGCGTAGATTCACCCTGCAAAAAAAATGACTATGCTGAATAGGAATAATTGTAGTACTATCAAGTTACTATCATTGTTAGAAACCGTCATCTTCCAGAAATGTTACGAATAGGATGCTTACAATTTCAGGAACAAAATCAAGCTCATGATTTCCGGCAGTCCAAATCCAAGGTTGATATGCTGCACTTCTCTCGATAAATCTCCCCCATGTATCCCATCGTATGTTGTTATGAAACGGATAATTATCAGCATAAGAGAGGTCTCCAACGAAGAGTAATGTCTGGCCTTTTAGAGGGCTCAACTCGTAATGAGTCAGTGTGCTATTTGAGTCGTATGTCTGACCAAGATCCCCTGTTCGATAAACAGAACGAGTCGAAAAAGTCTATAACTAATGTAATTAGTCCAAGCTACATGCTCTTAAAGAAAGATACATAAACATCATCGTCTCGAGGGACCTTAAGACCGGGAAAAAAAAAGTGAGCAGTACTTTAGACATTACCAATTAGACCAAATGTATAAGGAACATCAGGTCCAGGTTTTGGAGGAGTTACAAACCAAAACTGTCTAGTTGTATTTCCCAACCCCACTTCATAGTAGTACTTTGTATCAAACTGCAACAAGATCATCAAAATATCATTTTCTTAAGCATTTCTAATTGTTCAATACAAACTTTACGTGCCCAAATGGAATTACATTGTACGTACCTCCAGATCCTTGATGGTACAGTGATGAATATATCCAGACGTGTAATTGTAATACTTGTAGCTAACAACAAAGCCCACCTCGAAGCTCTTAACATTACTATTTTCAACCCAATAGAGGACTGCATTTGAGCCAGGTTCATCAGTTGTAGTCCAAGAAACAATCACGCCGTTTCCTTCATGATCACCTTGTGTTATGTAAACCTTCAACATTCATTTGACGGGATGAGCTAAACCAAAATACACAAGGTGGCACCATAGAAAAGTAACATCAAGTACTACATAATTTCACAAAGGGTGTCCAGAAATAGCACAATAAAAGCTCTTTTCAAAAAGTAAAACTAGTGAGATTTGAACACACAAGCACTACCTCATTCTAAGGAGGTGAAACCACTAGTCTACAATAGTTTGTTGTTTTAAGGGTGTCCAAAATATGTTATTTAATCATTTCGTGTATCATTTTACTTGTATATGCGACATCTTTTTCCGACGAAGGGTGTCCATGTGGCTACGCCACTGCGTATGGATGCTAAACACAACAAAGCTGTGCTGAATTAGAATCAACTAATATAGACATCTATATGAAATTCTGCTCCAAAATGCCAACAATATTAGCAATGAGAGAAATACACTCCTAAATTCTCGTCAAGTTTAGGGTGTTTTCAACACACACCTCTACCTCTCTGCTTTTTATTAAAAGCCCCATCTTGCTACGAGAGTTTGAAACCATTTGTTATGCCATGTGGTAGATCAGAGTGTAGCTAAGGGGATGAAACTCATAATTTGAGCTAAGTTCAAGGTGTTTCCAATTCTTAAAAAGACAGAAATATATAAATTAGAACCAATGAATCAATCAATTACACCTCAATTCCAGATGAATTAGAACTCTTTAAGATCAACTTAAACCCTGGATTATACTTTGCTACGAAATTAAACTCAAAATTATGAAATCAAAACTCAAAAATTAATAAAATAAACATCAGAAAAAACCTGTTGGGGAGCATTGTAACCAGTTGGCACTCGAAATACATCACTGTTCAATGACATATCCACATTAGAATTATAATTTCTTACATAATCGTTGCTAATTCCACCATAACACAACTCAATTTTGGTGCTCAAAACTAAGCCTATAAGTAAACACACAAATCCAGAATAAACCCCTTCAATAACCATTTCTTTGATTTGTATATATTCAAAAAAAATTGTTCGTTTTTTTTTTTGCGGGGTCAAACAAAGATTTTATTTATAGCACATTAAGGTACCATTACTAGAAAGAGCAAAAATAATAATTGTTCGGTTTGATTTGTTATGTTTATGGGTTTAATTGAAAAGGGCTCCACGTATAGGCAAAAGTGTCAACACTAATTTATTTTACATAGTGATTGATGTATATATCTGTATGATGTAAGGACCTGGAAAGAATATTCATTATTCCTCTGGAATAATGATTTATTTCATTATTAGTACAAATAATTTGATAAAATAATCTCGAGACATCAAATTAGACACGAGATAACGTTAATCACAAATATTAATTCTGACTAAAGATAGTTATTTTGGTGTGTCAAACAATTTCATTTATTTGGATTTTAAAATTATTCTAGTTATATAAAGTGATTTTTTTTTCATGACAAGTTTTACGGTGGTTTATAATAATGTATAATGTAAATTTTATATTATCAACCAAGAAAAAAATTATATCTGATTTCGAGATGTAAATTACAATTTAATCCTTTCTTTGTTCTTATTCTTGTGCGCTAAAATACCAAAATGAATTTAACCCAAATTATCTCAATGGCCTTGGTATTCACTTTCGAACCAATTATAATCCAAACCATGGATCCAACCCAAGTAGTTTCCCATGTGATACTTGCCTATTCAAATATGGAGAGAGTTTGGTTGTAAATTTAGGATTACTAGATAGAATACTGAAAACCATAGAACTAGAGTCTAACTTACTTCAGAATATGTGCTCACGCTTCGAGAGATAATTCTCATATTAAATTTCAACAAGTTAATACAATAGTTGTACTATATCTTTCAGATCAATTATTAATGTCAAATTTTGCAGTAAAAGACCAATTTCACCTTCACACACATTGGAAGCGAGGGAGTATATGTGTTGAAATTCCAGAGTAAGAATACTTGGCAAATGTTTTCATTTATTTTAAATAAAGTTACAGTTCATGTTACATTTCATTTCAACTCTTATTTCTCATTCCGGTCGACTAATGCTGGAAAAAACATGCCAAGTAAAATCTGAGTGCATATTTCTCATACCGGATCGACAAATACTTTCGATAAAATGATCTACCAAAGTTTCTCATCTACTCGTGGTACTCTCCTTACTTACACGGCTCACAACCACCATTTTACCTCAACAGCACTTCCTGAGCTGTGTGTGTAAGCAACAGAAAAGAAAACAGAATCTCATATTTCTCGTCATGAAGTACAACTACTGAATCTTTTCTTGACACATTTGGAACAGACCTGTCCTTCATGATTTATTTTGCAGTTATCTTTTTGCAATATTTGACCTATCCATGACTAAAAATCTGAATGATACAGACAAACCAAGCTTGAATGTGTTACGGGAGAACGACAAAGGGGACATTCAGGCTTTTCATTGCACCACTCCATAATGCAGTTCCTACAAATAGTGCAAATCAAACAAAAAGGTAAGAGCATTATGTCTTTTTCCTCTTCTTTCTACTTTCTTTCTTTCTGGTTTTCCGGGGAATGAATTGTTAACCAAAATAATGGGCATAAAGAGAAACAGTCAGGAGTCAATACCAGCAAAATACATGACCACAAGGTGTGGCTGTTGGATGTTGGCGGCTGCTTAGGCAAAGTGTGCATTTGCTTGGACTGTTTCCTTGAGACTGAAACAGCATAAGAGTAATTTGTTCAAATAATTAAATTTAAGCAAAGGAAGTTTATCACTTCTCTCTAGGTCAAATAACCTAAATGAATTATGTAGAACACTTAATTCTTGAAAGTAAAACGAAATATACCTCTGAAGTTGATGTGGATTCAGCAACCAATCCATACTTCTCAGTTTCGGCAGTTATTAGATTGCCTTGCTCATTTAAAACAGGTAAACCTCGGCCTAAAGATACAAAGAGTAAAGATTACAGCCAAAAAGTGAAAAAAACTGACCCACGATAGACCGGAAGAAGGGAAAAACTAATACAGAGAGACCAAAATATTGATCTACTAGTGCATAGTTACAGACCGAGAAAAGGTACATGACTGCAAAGACACAAAAGTAACCTTGAAGACCAAAACCAAATTTTGTGACTTCATGAAGCATAATTACTCTTTCTGCTATGATCGCATCTTCCAAATCATAGAAAACTGCATTTTGAAATTAAAATCCTTCTCTCCTCTATTGGTGTCAAGCCTCAGTCACACACTCACACCCTTGGAGCATATGACGGAAGTCCATAATAGGTACAACTATTCTTTTTCTTCAAACAATAAAATATTTTGTATTTTGTATTTTGGGGTGACAAACCTAAATAAACATTTAGCGCATGATACTCAGAGAAAGTCCTGAGCATAAGTATATGCAAAAAAGTTTCACCTGCAGAAGTTCGATAGGTTCCAAAGGGTGCTTGTTGTGCAGAAGTTGAAACGGATGATAAACTACTACGTCTCAGACCTTCAGCAGCAAGAATACATAATTGAATTAGAAGGAAGACCCCTAGTATTTGATATCTGCACGACAAGAACATTTTGAGCAGCCAATAATGTCCAACTGGGATCTTTATGAAGACAAGGAGCCAAACAATCACTATTTCAGAAATGACTATGTGCCAGACATAGAATCATCCACTACTGTGAAGTTTGTTACAGAAAACGTTTTAAACAGTACATGAAAGTGAAATATCTGACTACCCACATCCCAAGGCACATAGAGTAGAAGACACGTCCAATGCGCAATATTTTTGTCAAAGCTAAAGAGTCTTTCCTTTTGAAGACCAGTACTCCCAATATTTCCTTTAAAATACCAGAGAAAAAGCATTAAAAAAATATTTAAAAAAACCAGAAGCAGCTGGCAGAAAACTAATAAGCACTGATACAAAAATATTTTATCCCAAGGTCAATGAGGGACGTCATCTTTGTCAAATGAAAAGACCATTTTTGTGCAACTTTCTCCTTCACAAGGAAACGAACACAAAAGAAGATTATATAGCCAGCAATCTACCAAATTTTGTCAGAGGGACAAGAAGTCATTTTTCAAAGAGCAGATATCTGATGCAAAGAGTTACAGACCATACAACTATTTCTGCAACAGAAGCTTGAAGCAATTTACCTCGGTCGCTGGTTCATAGGTTTTCCAATGAACACATAGTGTATGCCCGCAGCACGTTTTGATATATGATAATAAAGTCCTGACACAGAGAGAATTTACTGACTTTTAGCATGTGTTTCAGAAACTAGCAGCACTTAATTGGTTTATTGAGTGGAAAATAAAGTCACCTTCAAAATAGAAGAACATGAGATTGGTCCGGATAACCAATTGCAAGATCTCACGAGCAAGGGGAAGCATCTGCAAGAATCAGCAAGAATGTATGTTGTTTTACAAAAATTGGAAGTGAAAGATGATGGAGAGTTCACCAAATGTGCACTACATACTTTTCAAGGTACTTCCCAATTATCTCTACATGTCAACTATGTCTTAGCCACTTTGGCAAGCTACAACAAAATAAAGGAGTTGAACATGACAGTCAGCAGTTCTGGCAGCTTCAAGGTTAGCCATCAGTAAATAGGGTTTTGTCGGGCCACAAGACATTCTATTAGGGTGGAAGTAATTCTAAACCTTTGTCCTAGGTATATGGAATATCACAAATATTAGCTTGCAGTATTGCTCCACGAGGACCTCTGGACTTAACAATTGGCGAGTGCACAAGATCCAGAGAGTTTAACACCAGCCAAAAGTCTAAAAAGTGTTGCAGGAAATCCAGGGAGTCGTAGATGCTTCATAAGGTTCAAGAGAATGTCCAAATTGCAGTATAATTTAAAAAAAAAAAAAACAGATTTCCAACTCAGAAGAAATCCAGCTTAAGATTTAACTGAAGCAACTTTATCCATTGCGTTTTGTGGATAACATCTATGACAAAGAGTTATATATACAAGTCAGAGAGAAACACATAATTTAATGCCCAGACTTCGGAAATCTGAGATAACAAAAGCTTATGAAGAAAGGGGTGTACCGAAGGCCACCTTCGAACTGTATACAACCAGAAATCCCTTATCTTGGCTTTCAATCTTGAAAGAGCTGAAATTGATGGAGCGGATGTTGAAGATGAGTGTATCTCAAAAGTAGGTGACGCCTCAGCTTCGTTGCTTGAAGTAGGATCATCCCCAAATGCATAGTCCGCCATTGAATCAGCCAAGGTGATGCCATGGGAAGCTGCTCTAGAACTGAAAAGCAATACATCATAAATAAAAGGCAATAAATATTGGTGGTTTGCAAAACCATACAATAATAAATAATTGTTACAAGGAAAAGTAAGAGGTGTGGATGTCTTTATATGAAGTCTCCGAGAAATGTAGATGAACCTGACTCTTTCTGCAATATATGGAACAGCTGACTGATAGAAAATAAAAAGAGCACGTCTTGCAGGTGTTGGGGAAAGCCCATATGGTCCTGCAACCTGTAATTCCAAATTGTAATTCGAACATAGATACTTTTGCACAGAAGAACAACAAAATTTGCTGATGCAGTAAATCAAATGGTAAAAATCATATAATTTAGAAAAGTACACCTGTTTTTGAATTCTTTTGTATAAAATATTTAGACTAAGACTTGTTACTTATCAGAAAGAAAGAATGTTCTAGTCTAGCACTCCATAAAACTTCTAGTTTGTGTTGAGTTAAATTCAGCAACATAAACTAAAGGGGAGAGAGTAGTAAACATGAGTAAAGACAAAATCCACAACAGGAGAAAAGCCAAACGGCTCAAGACACTTAGACACGATGTAGAAACAGCAAAACATAAATTCATTCAACCTGAGTGATATCACAGTATTCTTCTCCTAATGTTTGCTTCCCTGCACCCGTTGTCAGCATATAATAGAGCATCTGCCCTAAGAGTTTTGCCTGAAATGAAAAATGCGCCAACTCTAGTATTAGGAAGTAATGACTATCCTTGTGGTATAGATTCTAGGTTAACAACTTATAAAATTAGAACCGTTAGGCTTCACAAGTAAGACCCACGGGCTATCTCATGTCATTTTGGATCCACAAAAGAAAAGGAAAGGGTAAAAGAGGAGAGAACTGATACAATTAGTTTTGAGGTCAGGCATGGTTGGAAGAGAAAAACATAATTCCTCTTTCCCATCCAATTTCTACAGCAAAGAGTAGAATTATGAACAACCACTAATTGATAACATTGTCGGTCATCTTCATGATAAGCCACCAAAATAAGCAAGTTGCTCTTGCACTATAATATCACACTGTTCTCGTGATGCCAGGTCATTCTAATCATTTTCACTTCTTTAAATTGAAACTCCTACCGAATATAAAAGGAGTACACAAAGTTTTCATCTGACTAATACCTACAGTCATTTTCAGATTGTCACTTGTAGTTTTCATTTATTTCTTGGATATCCTAACCCATACAGAACTCCAGACTCTAACCACCAGGTCTTACCCCAGCCAAAAGAGGATCAGAAGAAAAAAAACATTCTACGAAAGCTCACAGTAAGAGATGAGGGTGATTCTTGCTGAAAAACTCCCCATTGCAGTTTTCTCAATGATTCAGATTTTTCAATACCTCAATTGGAGTAAATTTCATTTTGATTAGTAATACATCACTTGGCCAATGGATTTTTCCATGAAGATCATTATTCTACTAAACAGAGCAATATCTCAAGGTACATACAAGGTCCCTTATCCACTATCAACAATAATAAAAATTGAAAACAAAAAGAATCGGTTTTTCCAACTCTTAAGCAACAAAACTCAAATAAAAATTAAATATTTTTCTCATTAGTTAACAACTCATACAGAAGCAAATAAGCCTAACAAAACGAATTACCTCATTCTGGTAAGTTACAGCGACTCTTGTACCTGAAAAACAACAATTTTAAGTTTTCCGAAAGATACATAGATAGGTAGTGAAGCTAATCACAGAAAGGGTAGTAAGAGAGACCGAAGAGGTGACGAAATGCATCACGGCAAGCTTCATAGACGAAGGAGGCATACTGGTCATCTTTCTCAGCAGCCCTCATAATCTCCGGCTGCGCCGCCAGCGGAAACCTCTTGACGCTGCTGCCGGAAGTGGAGGCGCCACCGCCGTCACTGTTTCCGACATTGGTTGAAGTTCTAGAAGCTTCTCCCAATCCCATGGTTCAGAATTCAGATATGAAAATCGGTGCTCAACCCTAAAGCAGTGGCTTTAGACCAAAAAAAAATAGGGCTCTCAAAATTACAAATCCTCGAAAGAAGCAAAAATCCCCAAATTCAATTCAGGCAAGATTTAACGAAGAACCAAAAGCATCGAGTAGAACACAGAGACAAAAGAGGAAGGAGATAACAGCATTGGAAGGACCAAAATACCCCCAAGTAGAATATAAAAAATTACTTATGCATTTATTGTTACTGTTAATTTAAAAAAAAAAAAATTGTTAGTAAGTTCTTACCGATTATTATGCACATAATTTCAAAACTTTACTATTCATGTAATTAATTTTGTATGTCAATAAGTTAGCATTTCTCTATGATAGATTGAGAGGCAACTTTGTTAAGAAAAAAAATGTTAAATTTAAGTTTTTGTTTTGAGTCCGTTCACACATGTCTAAAGCTGGACTGTCAAAAAAATTTATTGGCAAAGAATTTCTGAAAATTGAATAAATGAGGTGAAAAGGATGTCGAAATCAATCTTTTTTTATCATGTATCTTACATTCATTATTTGGCTTTTGATTCACAAATGGATTATAATTAATCCGACATAGTTTGTCAAAAGTCATTCATTTCAATTGATTTTGAGAATGATTAACTATAGCTAGTTGTATTGTGATGCCTTGTGTGGTAATATTATAATTATTCTTGCTTATGCATATTGTCTGGAACTCGCCGTCAAATGTATGTTATGTGAAGAGAAATTTTAGATATGGCTTGACTTGAAAAATGACCTTAGACCCTCTTTGAATAGTTACTCTGTCTAAATTTTTCCTTTCCTAACGACCTTAGTCAACTCCGTTGAGCTTTAACCTATTCATTGGAAATCATGTAGCACCTTCTTTAATCCATTTTCCTAATTAGCACCCCCCACCCCCCAAATTGTCAGTCATGAAAATGTAGGTTAAAAGCCTAAGTTTGAAGGAAATACAAATGAAAAATGAATCAGAAGTCTAAGTTTGAGAGTGTGCTCATCAAATAATGACAGAGGAATGAATTTCAATGTGTTAGGTCACAATATGCTTCAATCAAAAGTGTTTAGTTGAGTCTATGGATAAAAGAACAAAATCTTTGGGCTTCGGAGAAAATGAGTCTTTTGAAGACAATGAACAACTAATTAGGACGACAGAAACAGTAATATCTTTGCAAATAATCAAAACAATTTTTTATTGAAGAATTTGATCGAATTTTATATCAACTTATATTGTTTGTTTTGAATGGATATGACAATAAAACGAACAAATTGATAACCCAAATGATGTAAGACTATAATTAATGGGGTAAAAACACAAAGTGAATATGTATAATGAATTTTATACCAATTTCTTAAAAGGTGGGACTTGTAAATTAGAAATTAAAAATTTCAAGAATAATTATATCATGAAAAAAAAATTGAATCGAGAAAATCCAACTAAAATAAAGGAAAAACTACCTAGTTAGACATACTTTAGTACCATATATACTTAATTTACCTCTAGTTTAAGAAAATTACGCACAATACCACTTTTATTTTTTATACCATATAGTTTAAAATATTTAATTAGATACACAAATCTCTTATATATGATATTAAATAATTATCTTAAAATTTAAACTCATTAATTAATGGTAAATTATCAATTCAAAATGTTTTTCTCTCACTTCGATCTGTTGCTCCCTCCCCAAATCCCATTACCTTCCGTATCTCTCACCCCCAGCCCACCCCCCACGATCTTCAAACACTTTCACCATCTCCCTTTCTTTCTTAATCCTATCAATTCCATGTCCCTAATTCAAAACTAAATCTTGATAATCACAAGTATACAAAGATGTAAATTACTTTTTTTTCATTATTCTAATGTATCTTGGTTT
>JAJOOE010012074.1:0-64283 GCA_036250405.1 Solanum raphanifolium
CCACTCAATTTGACCCCCTGAATAAGAATATGAAGTCGAATTTCCGAAATGATGCACGGATTTTGAGATATATGGAAATTATAATTTTAGGTGTTTTCGAAGCACATTTTCGGGCATTTTTGGGGTCGTTTCATCCTTGCATGAGTAAGTTGAGTCATATTGTGTGCATTCATGATTGAGTCTTTTGTAGCACTGTTTGAGACATCCTTTTTGAATTGCTAAACTTGAGATTTACTTGAGGACAAGCAAAAGTTTAAGTGTGGGGTGTTTGATGAGTCAAAGATTTGGACTCATTTGGGGCTTTGTTTATATAGATTTAGTGTCTTCAAATGTTTAATTTGTGCCAAGAACTGATGTTAAATCCTTGATTTTTAGGATATGGATTGAGGAACAAAGCAAGGACACTAATAGGCACAAAGGAACAAAACAAGTTGAAGAAATGAAGATAGACGAGCCTGAGGAACACCAAGAGCACTTGGCATGTCGCTGAGTGGCTCATCATCCCGCCTAAAGTTCCAGTGTACCAAGCTATGAAGGAAAGAACCAAGTCGGGGACGAAAAGGAGCAGTTGGCGGATTTCTGAATGATTTCGCGAAGCCAAGATAGATCGCCCAAAGTTACAGACCTTGAGGATGCTGAATGCCAAGGTGAAAGGGCGATGGAAGAGTACAAAGGGCAGCTCGCCGAGTGGATCGGCGATCCCGACTTACTTCGTCGAATGGGCTTGATATAAAAAGGCCAAGGGTCTTTTCAAATTCAAAAACCAAACCCTTTGATTTCTTTAGACCTTTTCCTCTTCTTTCTCTTACATTGCATTATTTGAGCATTTGTGAGTGATGAGTCCACAATTTGGACTCATTTAGGGCTCTATTTTAATAGACTTAGTGTCCTCAAATACATATTTTGTCTCAATAACTGATGTAAATCCTTGAATATAA
Organism: Solanum raphanifolium; assembly: GCA_036250405.1. Taxonomy (NCBI): domain Eukaryota; kingdom Viridiplantae; phylum Streptophyta; class Magnoliopsida; order Solanales; family Solanaceae; genus Solanum; species Solanum raphanifolium. The sequence goes on from JAJOOE010012074.1 coordinate 939, forward strand.
GGTATTTGGACTTAAGGATGAAAGCATGGACACTATTGAGCAAGAAGGAACAAGGCAGCTAAAAGAATGAAGAAATGAAGCCCTGAGGATCGCCTAACCCATTAGGTGAGTCACCGAATGGCCTTGGTCTCTCCTAATGTTCCAGTGTGCCAAGCCCTGAAGGAGAAGATCTAGTCGGCGAGATAAAGGAGTAGTCGGTGTGTCACTGAATAGTTTCGCGATCCAGTGCCTTTCTGCCAAAGTTATAGAACCTCAAGGATACTGAAGGCAAAAGCAAAACGGCAATACAACTGTCCTAAGGGCGGATCGCCGAGTGGATCGGCGATCCCGACTTAGTGCACCGAGTGATCCTTCGCACACTTTTTGACAACTATAAATACTTGTTTGAATTTTTAGTTTAGGAGGCGAAAATTTTATTCAGTTTATGTAATTAGAGTTTTAGAACTGAGTTTGGAGACATTATTCCTTAGCATTTGAAGATTTGAAGATTTCCATATCTAAGAAATTGGAAGTGGGTATTCAAGATTATTTATCTTAGACATTTGTAAAGACCATATCAATCGTACCCAATTGATGGAAACACATTTTCAGTATCAATTTCTATCTTTTGACTGTGTCTAGCTAGAACACCAGTTCTTGGGGTGTGATTATGTGGTTATGGGATGAATTAACTAATGTGTATTGCTAATTGATTGTTTATTCGTTGTTTAATAGTGATTACATTTAGTAATTGTGGTTGAATTTAATAGGTTGTAGTTGCAAATACAATCTTAGCTTCGTGTTTTTGGCTTGCTCGAGAGAGAGAGAGGTTTTAAAACCAAAATTATTGAATCGATGGTCTGTGGGTATTGGGTTGGCATGGGTTCAGCTCGAGATAGTGAATCCTAAACCCTTTTCCACTCATTCAGCTCGAGAGAGTGAATGGACTAAAGCTAAGACTATGCTTCATTGCAGCTTATTGGTGTTCGAGAGAAACCAATTCAATTCGGGGTAAATTGTTCGAGAGAAAGTTTACCCCCACTAAAGTCTAGCTTATTCACTATTTTGCAGTGATTTACTATTAATTGCAATTACCCGGTTGGTTACCTTAGCCTATAATCCTATCACATCCCAAGAATCACGTCTCCATATTTTCATTTTCATACTATTTGTTGTTTTTAGTTGCTAGCTGACTACAAACCCCCATTTCTATAATTGACACTTATGTCACCCCTAATTTGATATGTTTTTATTCGTAAATGTTTTCAACTATGATTAATTTGAGCATATTCTTACTTTTCGACTAATTCTCGAGTACGAACCGCTCACATGGGACTCGACCCCAACTCACTAGTTGGGTTATATTACTATTGAAGGATCATAGACGTTTACTTTTAGATGAAGCGTCCGGATACGTCAATCAAAATGGAGCCGCTGCCGGGGAGTGGTGTTAGTTGAAAATTTGTAGTTAGATTGAATTTTGTTCTTGTTAAATATAGTTGTACTAACTTAATTTTTCGTTTTGGTTATTGGTGTGTTGGTATTTCTGAGCAGAGACTTTGAGCAGAATTGATAACAACGGTGGCCAAATGATTGAGAATAATCAAGAAAGGGAAGAAGACCACTCTCTGGTCTCACTATTAACTTAGTTGGACGATTTGGCCAAGAAAATATTAGAGGTTGAAGTCCAATGCAAAAGAAACTATAAATACATACTTCCTCATGAGCAGAGAAAGTCTAAGGACAATGAGAGTAAACGTATCGAGGATACGCTATTAATCATTTTCCAAAAGCTCAATGAGCAAGATAGAGTGCTAGAGGAGATGGGGGGAAATGTTGAAGTGCTAAATCTGATGATTGGCTCTCACTCCAGATCTATCCAGGTGATTGAAACCCTCATGGGTCATGCATTGCCTCATCTCTACCCAAATAACCAAGAGGGGTTCCCTAGTGACACTAAGGGAAACCCCAAACATGGAGGTTAAGTGAGGAGTTGCGTCATGCCACAACGTTAAATAAGGCTCTTCTTGGGAGGCAACCAAAGGTTTTATTGCTTTATCTTTGTTTGAGAAATAATGGTGTATTGATTGTCCATGTTAAAGCGTGGTAAGTGTTTGAAAAGTTCAGATTGGCAAGCTAAAGGTCCAGTCGGCGGATCGCCGAAGAGGTTGGCGACCCTGACCTAGACCACAGTTGGACCCAAGACAATTTCAAAGTGGAGTGTGTAAAACTCAACGAGCCCAAGAAATTATCGGTGAATCACTGACTAGGTCGGCGATCACGATATAGTTCACCGTTTGGACCCCCAGTTCAACTAAATGTCCTATAAAACTCGGTGAGGTAAGTGATCACTCGGCGTGTCACCAAGAGGTTCGGCGTGCACAAATAATGTCACTTAATGGGTGAGAGCTGGATGGTTTTTAAAAGTCCAAAGGCTTAAATTTTCAAACTATTCACTTTCCCTCACTTTCGACTTTCACAAACTCTCACCCGATTAGTATTTTTTTTACTTCTTGCGTTATTACTATAATTTGGTCGTTGATTTGTGTTCGGAGTTGGATTACATCGCCGCCAACTTTTCAATATCAATTTAATCGGCATAGAAGGTTGGTTTTCGGAACCCCGAGTGATTTTTAGCGAATTTATACTCATTTGCAATATTATTATCCAGTTGAAGTGTGATGGACCTCTCTGATAGAATAAAAATGCTTGACTGCTCGCTTTAATTTGAAAATCATGCCTGTGGTGTCTATAATGTTGAAATCCCATATTTTTGTGCATTGAAATTAATTAAATTTTGTGGGGTTGTGCTTGCATGTCATTTATCTTGGTTGGGTGAAGTCTAAGTAGCCTGTATTTGTGCTGAACAACGTAATTTGCCCAATGATAGAGCGGGTGATGTCCTTCTTAAGGGTAAAAGTCGTCAATTGGCCAAATTTGGTAAAATCGGGAGGAGTCTGAGTATCCCGGAGCAATCGATGCTATTGGTAATGCTTTAATTAGAGTTGTGCATAGTTTGTTTTTTTTTTTTGGCGGGTTGCGGGGTTGAATTAAAAATGGTAAGTTGCAAGTAAGCAATTTGAGAAGTTTGGCGAGCTGGGTCGAGTTCGTCAAACCACTCGGCGGTTCACCCACGTTCCCCATCTCGCCTTTAATTTCATGCTTTATGTGTTGTTGGGTTCTATAACTTTTGGCGAGAAGCCTGAGGTCGCCGAAGGCACTCGGTGACTCGCCAAAAGTCTTCTTGATCGCTATTTGTCTGTGCCCCTGAACTTCTTTTGCACTATAACTTTCGGCAATCTAACCCTTGCTCGCCGAAAGCTGTCAGCGATTCGCCGGAAGGCCCTGCTTCTCACCGACTTTCTAAAACATTAGAGCCAATCCCTTCAGCGAGCCCGATTTTGCTCGCCAAAGTGATTCGGTGATTCGGGGACTCACTGACCGGGTTGTCGAGTCTTTCTGCAACTGATTTTCTATGAATTTGATCAAGTTATTTTTAGCTTTTTCTTGATGTTTTGCAGATATGGTGAGGACAAACATAGACATTCCACCCCGTAAAAGAGTACGGGGTATCGCAATTAACGAAGGGGGATCAAATCCTTCAAAAAGAGGAAGGCAAGAACCTCCACCAGGTGAGAAAGGAAAGGGCAAGAGGCCCATGTCTGACAGGGTTACTACTGGCTCCCAGGCTGCTCTATCTGAGTCTAATGACAACAAGCCTCTACAGTTCCGTTGGTTTGAGCTTTGGGCTAGATCTCACCCCAAGTCTACTAGAGTCCCTCATGCGTCCACACCAACAGAATCAGTGCTAGCTCTGGCACCTCCTGTGCTACCAGTCGTTCCTCCACCTAGACTCCTCAATAGGTTGAAAGGAGATGGTTTGCGAACCATCCTCCAGGATAAATTGCTATCCACAGAGGGCCTTGAGGGCAAATACTTTGATGTAAGGGACACCTTTCACTTCCACGGATTTGAGCAGTTCACAATGCCCCGAGGCCCCTACATTCCTTCATGGGTCTGGGAGTTCTATGTAGCATATGGTGATTTGGTGTCGAAGAATAAGAAGAAGGCCAGCGGTTCAGACCGGTTAAGTCAGTCATGGTCCAAGGTAAGGAAGTTGAGTGCAACAATGAGAACAACAACAATGTTTTGGGTAGAGTTATACATTCAGCACGCCCATATGATGGATTGTTTGTTGCTCAGTCCTTAGATGAATTGAAGGGCTGGTTGGCTCCACTGATTTTTGATACCACCCCGAGGTGGATTGAGGCGGGAGCCCCCATAGAGAAGAGGGATTTTAGTATTGCTCCTCGTTTCTGGTTTGGCTTCATTAGCAGCACAATAATGCCATCCTAGAACAAGTCCATTCTACACCATCCTAAGGCAGCCTGCCTTGGATCTATCATATCGTGGATGAGCATCGACCTAGGACACCTTATTGAGTAGGAGATGGCCATGAGGGCCAAGCAGAGGCAGACCTCTTTGCCCTTCCCAGTAATGATCACAGAGCTGAGCCGGCGTGCCTTGGGATGCTGCTAGAGATTTTGATGTTACCCCATCCTCATCCACTGACATCCGGCGCATTAAGACCGAGTATACTAGAGAGGAGGCTGACAGGAGGATGGAAGCTCCAGTGGACACATCCCCGGAGGTGGAAATTGATTTGATACCTATAGAGGCATCTTTGCCTACTCTGACCTCCAGGCTTTCAGGTACTTCTATCCCTCCCTCTTCTTTACAGGCTCCAGGCACCCCCTCTTCCTACCAGCCGACCAAGATTACTGAGGCGATGATCCTGAGGATGGGGCATCTGGCCCATTCATCTGATGTGAGGACTACCCAATTAGAGAGATTCGTCCCTTTGATGATTAAGGCTGCAATCTTTGCTGCACTGACTCCCATCCAAGCGTCTATTATTGATCTGACTACTAGAGTCACAACTTGTGAGATCAAGCAAGGGGAGACCTTCGAGGTTACGACTTTGAAAGCCAAGGTCGCAGACTTGAGGAAGGACGTAGACTATCTGAAGTCTACCAACTTCACTTCATTACTGGAGGATGCAGATGACTTGGATGCTCCTGAGACCTCAGAGATTCCTCCGGGTACCATCGGAGATGTACACCGGGATGAGACTGCAGTGGATGAGTTGGATGCTGAGACTGACGAGGAGCAGATACAGAGACGGGAGGAGAGTATATATGGAGACTTGCGTGATCTTGAGGAGACAATTGTGCAGTCAGTGATACAGACATCACTGACCGAGACATCCATGGTAGCTCCTAGCAGATCATGTACTGATGTTCCTTCTGAGTTGAGTCTGGGTACTGAGGCCCAAGTTCAAACTGACGCACCGAGCACTGATGCCCGGACAGATGGAGCGATTGCGTAGACATGATTTTCCCTTTTTACCTCCCTCTCTGTCTTACTTTTATTTTGACTTTTGGATAATTTTGTGTTCATTTGAGGACAAATGCTTTTATTTGTGGTGGGGTGAGGCCCACGCTTTGTGTGACTCTTTTTGTGAATATTGATGTTTTGGTTAACTATTTGGGTTTTGACCTAAATTTGTGTTATATACTTCTTTTTGTGGAAGGTTTTAGCTTTTACCTCCGTGTTTATTTTGCCACCTCTTGTTTGTGTTGAATGTGACTGTTCTTTTGAAAATTTAAGTATCGGTTTTGATCAATATCGATGACTTGAATAGTGCTTATAATCGAATAAACATGAATGTACAACTATGAAATGAAGTTGCATAATCAATATGAGAACTCTTTGCATCTCGTTGTGACTAGCCAAGTACCAGATCAAGTCTCTTGTGATGAACCTTGCACACTAGCGAAAGTGTGGAGTCTTGTTTGGATGTTGGTGTCGATGCCTTGTGTGGTGAGCTTACCTTGAACCATGTATGATGACACCTAGAATCTGCCCCATTTGTCCGGTTAACTTAGTAAAGGCAATTTCTTGAGATGATCTTAGGCAACTTTAAAGAGTGTGAACCAATTTGACATTATACCGCTTTTTGTGGCCAACCTTGTGAGTGTGTGAACTCCTTTTGAGAACCCCTTGAGCCTTATTTTTTTCCTGGAAGAAACTTGATGAAATCATAACCCTTCTTGATCCATTACCCATAATCCTCATGATTTGGGGCATGTTTGAATAGCTAACTTAGGCCAAAAGCCTAAGTTGTGGGTGTGGTGAAAAGAAAAGGCAAATCAAGAAAATGCAAAGAAGTCCCTTTTGCCCATGTTGTGAGAAAAATGGAACCCCTCCATATAAAAAAAGGGAAGAAAAGAATGAAAAAGAAAAAAAGAAAGAAAAGTTGTGGAATAAAGTTGTGAAAATACAAAAAAAAAAGGGGGTTTCCAACGGTCCATGGGAGATGAATAAAAGGTGACTTTTGAGCTTGAATGAAAAATGATGAAGAAAAGGAAATAAGGTGTTGTTCACATCACACTTCATGAGGATTATAGCCTATGAGCCTAAATGACCATACCTTTGCACTCAGCCATATTAGAAGCCTTGAAAATACCTTTTTGATCTTGAATGAGCTGAAACAATTGTCAATTGGAAAATAAGGGCAAGCCTATAGGTGAAAATCATACATTGTGTTCATCTTTGTTAGTGTGAGCATTGCATTTGATTCCGAAACTTTAAATTGTTGAATCATTGTGTGAGAATATGGAATCATTCTTTGTGTGAGGGCATTTGATCACCTTTGTTGATCTTGAACTTGCATTTGAAGCAAGTAATGTGAGCTTGAGATTCTTTGGGAATGGTGAGTCACAACTTGAATCTTTGAGTGTACAATTGATCCTTGCATGAGTAAGTTGAGTCTTCTTGTGTGCATTCATGATTGAGTCTTGTGTAGCACTGTTTGAGACATCCCTTTTGAACTGCTGAACTTGAGTTTTACTTGAGGACAAGCAAAAGTTAAAGTTTGGAGTGTTGACGAGTCCACAATTTGGACTCATTTAGGGATATATTTTAATAGATATAGTGTCCTCAAATGCATATTTTGTTTCAATAACTGATGTAAATCCTTGAATTTCAGGTATTTGGACTTAGTGACAAAAGCATGGACACTATTGATCAAGAAGGAACAAGGAAAAAGAAATGAAGGCATGAGGATCACCTAACCCATTAGGCGAGTCACCGAATTGCCTTGGTCTCGCCTAATGTTCCAGTGTGCCAAGCCCTGAAGGAGAAGATCTAGTCGGCGAGCTAAAGAAGCAGTAGGTGTGTCGCCGAGTGGATCGGCGATCCCGACTTACTGCGCTGAGTGAACCTTTGCAGCATACTTTTTCACAACTATAAATACTTGTTTGAATTTTTAGTTTAGGAGGTGACAATTTGATGTACTTTATGCAATTAGAGTTTTAGAATAGAATTTGGAGACATTGTTCCTTAGCTTTTGAAGATTTCCATTTCTAAGAAATTAGAAGTGGTATTAAAGATTCTTCATCTTAGACGTTTGTAAAGACCATATCAATCATACCCAATTGATGGAAACACATTTTCGATATTGATTTCTATCTTTTTACTAAGTCTAGCTAAAACCCAATTCTTGGGGTGTGATTATGGGTTGAATTAACTGTTGGGTATTGCTAATTGATTGTTTATTCACTGTTTAATAGTGTTTTTGTTCAGTAATTGTGGTTGAATTTAATAAGTTGTAGTTGCAAATAAAATCTTAGCTTCGTGTTTTTGGCTTGCTCGAGAGAGGGGTTTTAAAACCAAAATTATTGAATCGATGGTTGATGAGTTCACAAATTGGATTCATTTAGGGCTATATTTTGATAGAATTAGTGTCCTCAAATGCATATTTTGTCTCAATATCTGATGAAAACCTTGAAGTTTCAGGTATTTGGAGTTTGAGGGAAAGCATGGACACTACTTGGCAAAAAGGAACAAAAGTTGCTAAAAGAACAAAGAAATGAAGGCCTGATGATCGCCGAGTCTAGTTAGTGAGTCGCCGATGAGCCTGGAGATCGCCTTTTGTTCCAGTGTGCTAGCCCTGAAGGAAAGGATAAAATCGGCAGAGAAAAGAAGCAGTCGGTGTGTCACGGAGCAGTTTCGTGAGGCAGTACTATGTCTCCCAATGATCCAAAACACGATGATGCTGAAGGATATAGCAAGACAACGATATAACCTACCAAAGGGCGGATCGCCGAGTTGATCGGCAATCTCGACAAACGAAGCCGAATGATCCGCTGCAGCATAGATTTTTTAAAATTATAAATACTCGTTGAGGATTATTATTTTAGTATCAAATTTTTAGCTCTGAACAATAATTTTGGAGACTTTGATTCTATTTTTGAATTCTAAGTTTGGAGAGGGTTTTGAAGAACTTGAAGGTTTCAAAGGGTTTTGACTCTAAGATTTTGAACTTGGGTCTGGTGGATTCTTCACTATTGACTTGTTTTGAGACATAAATCTTCATACCCATTTGACCACAAACTAATTTTGGTATAAATTTCTATCTCTTTATCATGTCTAGCTAGAACCCCAATTCTTGGGGTGTGATTTTGTGAATATGGGTTAGATTAGCTGTTGGGTCTTGCTTGCTGATAGTTTATTTGTTGTTTGATGTGATTTCATTTAGTAGTTGTGATGGAACATAGTAAAATTGTAGTTGCAAATACGATTTCACCTTAGTGTTTTCGGCTTGCTCGAGAGAGAGGTCGTAAAACTAAGACTACTAAATTGATGGCCGGTGAGAGTGGGTCGACATGAGTTTCAGCTCGAGAGAGTGAACCCTAGTCTCATTCCCACACACTCAGCTCGTGAGAGTGAGTGGGCTAAGGCGGAGGCTGTTCTTCATGTGGCAAGTGGGTGTCCGAGAGGAACCCATTTGATTCGGGGTAAGTTGCTCGAGAGAGAATTTATCCCCACTATAGTCTAGCCTAGTCACAAATATTCAATGAATTTACTACCAAAAGCATGTACCCAATGATTTAGTCTATCCCATATTCCTATCATATCCCAAGAATCCCGTCTCCATATTAGTACTCTTTGCATTTTTGCTGTTTTTGTTTACTTGTGAAAAACCCCATCGTTAATTGACACTTTTGTGTCACCCCTTAGATTTAACATATTTGTATTCGATAATATTTTTTTAGCTATGACTAATTAAAACTTAATTTTATTTTTCTATTAATTTTCACCACAACTTCCTTGGGACTCGACCCCAGCCCTTGGTTGGGTTATTATACTACTGCACGATCGTAGACACTTGTATTGAAAGTTGTGTTTTAATTATAGAAACATCAAATGGCACCGTTGCTGGGGAGTGGTATCTGTTGAGATTTTTTTGTTTAGTAAAACTTTTGTTCTTCTTAGTTGTAGTTTACTTACTTATTTTTTAGTTTTGTTTTGTTCGTTTGTTTTTACAGAAACAGGAGAGATGAGTGTGGTTAATGAATATGAACCAATAGAGAACCTCTTGTTGGATGTGATGAGGTTCAGGGATAGCATCAAGACTTCAAACAGATGGAAGATGAGCTTTATCATGAGTCGTGGCTGAGGTTTAAATCACTGTTAATGCAATGCCCAACTCATGAAATTCCCGATCTAATTCTACTGGAGTGCTTCTATAGGAGTCTTAATCCCAGAAATAAAGGATTAATCGATCGACTTATCCCGGGTGGTCTTGAGAGATACTCCTATGAGACCGCAGCTAAACTCCTTGACCTTGTGGCCAAAACCAACAAGGATACTGAGAAGGACCATCAATTGAACATTTGGCTGGGTCAAATGAATAACTTGACCCAAAATGTCAAGGAACTCGAGGTGATGTCGAAAAAAGAGAGCAAATGCATATCACCTACCGAGCAGGGAATGTCTATAGACATTGAAAATAGATGTATCGAGGATACATTATTAATCTTTGTCCAAAAGCTAAATGAGAAAGATAGAGTTTTAGAGGAGGTTAGAGAAAATGTACAAGTGCTAACTCAGATGAGCGGTTCTCATTCTAGATCTATCCAGCTAATTGAAACTCTCTTGGGTCATGTATTGCCTCAACTCCATCATAATGAACAATTGGGATCACCTAGTTGCACTAGGTTCAACCCCAAAAATGAGGTTTGACCATTGACTTGTGTCGTGCCACGACGTTAACTACGACGCTATTTGGGAGGCAATCCAAAACCAATTTAATTTCTTTACTTTTATTTTGGTGAATAATGGTGTGTTGGTTGTGTAGGTTTAAATGAGGAAAGTGTTTGGAAAATACAGATTGGCAAGCAAATGATCCAGTCGGCAAATCGCCGAAGAGGTCGGCGTGCCCGACTTGATCCGCCATTTGGCTCAACAAAATTTCAACTCGGAACCTATAAAACTCGGCGAGCTCAAAAAATAGTTTGGCGAATCACCAACTCGGTCAGCTGCCACGATTAAGACAGCCATCTTGACCCCCAAGAAACTGAAGATCCTATGGAAATCGGCGGGGTAAGTGACCACTCGGCGAATCGTCGAGTGGGCTGGACAGCTCTAAACGGTAGAAGGTTTTAAAGTTTAAAACTTCTCACTTTCAAACTTGACAAACTCAAACCTAGTCAGTATTTTCTATATTTTTGCATTCCATAAGTATCTTGGTTGCTGATTTGTGTGCAGATTTGGGGGTACATTGCTGCCTAGCATTTCAGTTTTATTGTAGTCAGCATCAAAGGTTGGTAGTTCGAAACTTGAAAATTATTCTATAGGATATATACTCATTTACAACATCCTTATCTTGTTGAAATGAGATGGGTCTCTCTGAATGGTCTCATTTATACCTGTGTTAATTTGAAAATATTGCCCAACTTGTTTAAATTGTTGAAATCCCATATGTTTGTGCTTTAAGTAGAAGTATATTTTACGGGATTGAATTCGAGAGTATGGGTTGAGAATAGGCACGTTGGGTCTTTTAGCGAGCTAGGTTGTGCTCGCTGAATCACTTGGCGTTTCGCCTAATGTCCCCACCTCGCCTTTAATTTTGTGTTTTATCTGATAGGTGTATTCTGCCACTTTCGGCGAGAAGCTTGAGGTCGCTAAAAGTACTCGGCGACTCGCCAAGAGTACTTTTGATCATCTTGTGTCTACACTTCCTAACCCTTTGTGCACAGTAGTCTTCGACGGGCTAGGTCTTGCTCGCCGAAAGATGTCAGTGATTCACAGAAAGGAGCTCCCCTTAGCCTACTTGATTAGTAAGTCTGTATGAAACTATTTTATTGTGAATCTGGTTGAATGTTTTATAACATTTTCTTAAGGGTTTACAGATATGGTGAAACAAAAAGTTGCTGAGAGAATCGTACCAGCACAAGAGAAGGCTAAGGGAAAGGCAGTAAATGAGGAGGCCGCTACATCTAAAGGCAAGGCTACTACATCGCCCACGTCTGGTGGGAAGGAAAATAAGGGAAAGGGCAAGGGAGCCGGGGAAGTCTATGCGTCTTCGGGACGAAAGCTTATTTCAAAGATTCCACGAACCCATAAAGTACCTTCATGGGCCCGGGAGTTCTATGCCGTTGTGCATGCCTATTGGGCGAATTTGCAGGTGGTCACTCCGAGTCGACCTAGCAATGTTGATGCTTCAGAGATAGCTCTGGTTCTTGATGCCCAAACCTCGAGCATGACCCTGCGCATTGATGCCAAGATTCAGAGTGCAGCACCGGGCACTGAAGCCCCGACAGATGGAGAGGCTGCGTAGATAGGACCTTTCTTTACCTCCCTCTCTGTCTTTCTTTATTTTATATTCTGGATATTATGTTATTTGCAGTTGAGGACAAAAACTTTTTTTTGTGGTGGGGTGAGGCCCACCTTTGTGTGCTATTGATGTTTTCATGTTTTGTTTGTATTTGGGCTGTTCTGTTTAAAAATTTTGTTTGATATGTGGATGTTTGAGCTTATGGTTCCTTTTATTTTAAATTGCAAAAATTATTTTGACCCGTCCAAATATTTTGCCACCTCTTTTGTGTTGAATGTGGCATTCCTTTGCAAAATTTTAGTCTCGGTTCTGATCAATACCAATGACTAATGGCTCAAATAGTTCTCTCAATCAAACAAACATGAATGTACGGCTACGATGAGGCCAAATGAAGTGGCATAGGTAATATGTGAACTCTTTGCATCTCGTTGTGATTAGCCATGTATCAAATTGATTCTCTTGTGATGACTGTTGCACACTAGAGAAAGTGTGGAGTCTTGTTTGACTGTAGTGTCAATGCCTATTGTGATGAGCTTACTTTGAACCATGTATTAAAGATCCTAGAATTTTTCCCGTTGGTCCGATCGACTAAGTAAGGCTATCTCTTGATATGATCTTAGGCAACTTTGAAGAGTGTGAGCCAATTTGACATATACCTCTTTTGTGGCCTACTTGTGAGCATTTGTGAACCTCTCTTGAACATCCCTTGAGCCTTACCTTTCTTTGGAAGAAACTTGATGCAAATGTAACCTTTCTTTATCCATTACCCATAATCCTCATGAAGTTGTGGTTAGTTGAGTAGCCAACTTAGGCCAAAAGCGTAAGTTGGGGGTGCGGTGAAAAGAAAGGGTGAATCAAGAATTGCAAGAAAGTCCTTCTTACCCATTATTTTGAGAAAAATGGGACCCCTCCATACAAAAAAAATAAAAAAGGGAAAAAAGAAAGAAAAAGAAAAAGAATGAAAAAGAACTGGAATAAAGTTGTGAAAACACGAAGAAAATCGGGTTTCCAAAAGTCCATGGGAAGTGAATAATAGGATGACTTATGACCACTAAAGAAAATGATGATTGAAGAGGAAAGGAAGTGTTGTGAGGACCACATTTCATGAGCATTAAAGTCACTGAGCCTAGATGACTATACCTTTGCACTCAGCCCCATTACAAGCCTTGGAAAGACCTTTTTGATCTTGAGTGAGCTGAAACAAATATTGATCGGAAAATACGGGCAAACCTATGGATGAAAGCATGCATTGTGTTCTTCCTTGTGAGAGTGAGCATTGCATTTGATTCCAGAACTTTAAATGATAAAACCTTTGTGTGTGAAACTAGAATCATTCCTTGTGTGAGGGCATTTGAACACTTTGGTTGAGCTTGAACTTGCATTTGAAGCAAGTATTGTAGCATGAGATTCTTTGATATTGGTAAGTCACAACTGGAATCTTTGAGTGCACATTGATTTTTGCATAAGTAACTTGAGTCTTGTTATGTGCATTCATGATTGAGTCTTGTGTAGCACTGTTCGAGACTTCCTTTTTGAACGGCTGAGCTTGAGGACAAGCAATAGTTTAATTTGCGGGTGTTGATGAGTCCACAAATTGGACTCATTTAGGGTTATATTTTGATAGAATGACTGTCCTCAAATGCATATTTTGTCTCAATATCTGATGAAAACCTTTAAGTTTCAGGTACTTGGAGTTTGAGGGAAAGTATGGACACTACTTAGCAAACAAGAACAAACGCGGCTGAAATAACGAAGAAATGAAGGCTTGAGGATTGCTGAGTCCAGTTGGCGAGTCGCTGTTGAGCTTAGAGAACGCCTTTTGTTCCAGTGTGATTAGCCCTGAAGGAAATGATCAAATCGGCGGAGAAAAGGAGCAGTCGGCTTGTCACTGAGCAGTTCCGCGAGGCAGTACTATGTCACCCAATGATCCAAAACACAACAATGTTGAAGGATAGAGCAAGACGGCGATAAAACCTACCAAAGGGCGGATCGCCGAGTTGATTGGGGATTTCGACTAACGACATCGAATGATCTACTGCAGCATAGATTTTTGTAAACTATTAATACTCGTTGAGAATTATTATTTTAGTATAGAATTTTTAGCTCTGAGCAGTAATTTTGGAGACTTTGCTTTTATTTTTGAGTTCTAAGTTTGGAGAGGGTTTTGAAGAACTTGAAGGTTCAAAGGGTTTCGACTCTAAGATTTTGGATTTGGGTCTTGTGGATTCTTCACTCTTGACTTGTTTTGAGACTTAAATCTACATATCCTTTTGAATGCAAACTCATTTTGGTATAAATTTCTATCTCTTTAGCATGTCTAGCTAAAACCCCAATTCTTGGGGTGTGATTTTGTGAATTTGGGTTAGATTAGTCGTTGGGTCTTGCTTGCTGGTAGTTTATTTGTTATTTTGATGTAATTTCGTATAGTAGTTGTGGTGGAACTTACTGAAATTGTAGTTGCAAATACGATTTCACCTTTAAAACTAAGACTACTAAATTGATGGCCTTTGGGAGTGAGTCGACATGAGGTTCTGGTCAAGAGAGTGAACCCTAGTCTCATTCCCACACACTCAGCTTGAGAGAGTAAGTGGGCTAAGGCGGAGGCTGTTCTTCATGCGGCAAGTAGGTGTCCGAGAGGAACCCATTTGATTCGGGGTAAGTTACTTGAGAGAGAATTTATCCCCACTATAGTCTAGCCTAGTCACAAATATTCAATGAATTTACTACCAAAGAATCCCATCTCCCTATTAGTACTCTTTGCATTTTTGCTGCTTTTGTTTACTTGTGAAAAAACCCCATCGTTAATTAACACTTTTGTGTCACCCTTTAGATTTAACATGTTTGTATTCGCTAATGTTTTTTAGCCATGACTAATTAGAACTTAATTTTATTTTTCTATTAATTCTCACCAACACTCCCTTGGGACTCGACCCCAACCCTTGGTTGGTTTATTATGCTATCATAGACACCTGCATTGGAAGTTGTGTCTTGATTACGCAAACATCAATGGTCTGTGGGTATTGTGTTGGCATGGGTTTAGCTCGAGAGAGTGAATCTTAACCCTTTTCCACATATTTATCTCGAGAGAGTGAATGGACTAAAGCGAAGGATGTGCTTCATTGCGTCTTATTGGTGTTCGAGAGAAACGAATTCGATTCGAGGTAAATTGTTCCAAAGAAAGTTTACCCCCACTAAAGTCTAGCTTATTCACTAATTTGCAGCGATTTATTATCAATTGAAATTACCTGGTTGTTTACCTTAGCCCATAATCCTATCACATCCCAAGAATCCCATCTCCATCTTCGCATTTTCATACTATATGCTGGTTTTAGTTGCTAGTTGACTAAAAACCTCTCTTTCGATAATTGACACTTGTGTCACCCCTAATTTGATATGTGTTTATTCGTAAATGTTTTCAACTATGATTGATTTGAGCATATTCTTACTTTTCGACTGATTCTCGAGTATGAACCATTCCCATGGGACTCGACCCCAAGTCACTAGTTGGGTTATATTACTATTAAATGATCATGGATGCTTAGTATTGGAGGAAGCGTTTGGATACGTCAATCAGTGAGTCTTGAGTGTGTGATTTTAAAGTTCGAGGAGTGCATTATTTGCGTTGAATGTCAACCCAACCCCATTTCATTGTTATTCTCAAGTTGTACTTCTTCCTAAGGTTGCTTTTTTATTTTTGTTGAAAAAATTTAAGCTTTAATTTGCATTGTGGGTATCGGCTTGAATCCATTAGTTGATATTGATTGTTAGACTTTAGTGGGTAGCTTTATATTATGCGTATTGAACTGTACCCATGAGTTATTTTCTTCTGTGTGCATGTAGAATTCTAATCTTGATTGTGTAGGCTGAATTTTAAATTTAACTGATATTGTGTCTGCGTCTAATTTGATGTGGGGGGAGTTTGAATATCCCTATGTTGACCCAATTGATGGGGCGGGGAGGAATCCGAGTACCCATGGGTAGATAAGCATATAAGTGGGTTGTAATGATGCAGGGGAACTAGTATTTGTTGCATATGTTGGGTTAAGCTGTAGAAATTAGGCATTGGGTTGAATACTTCCTGTTCGGCAGGCTTGTCTTAGCTCGCCAAGGCAGTTAGGAGAATCGCCGAATTGGCCCCCACTCACCTTCTTTAGCATATATGTGACCTTGGGTACTATTTTATTCGGTGGGCTTGTCTTAAACTGTTGAATCAACTTAGCAAATCGCTGAGTGGGAGTATACATTGCCTTTGATGCCTGTTTCTTTTCAAATTACACAGTCATTTTCGGCACACTTCTCATAGCCCACCGAAACCACCTCGGCAAATCACCGATTTGGAATTGACTCCGCCCTTTGTGCCTGATTTTTGAGATTTCTGCTACTGTCTAGTTCGATGAGCTACTCACTGAAGCTCACCGATCTTGTTCGGTGACCGCCTTCCCATTAGGTAAGTCTCAAAATAGCTTTTCAACTACGATTCGAAATGAGTTTGATTTTAACTTACCTTCACAAATCCTATGTTTGAATGTGTGCTTTGCAGTTTATGGCAGGTACAAAAGGAAAACAAGTGGTGTAATCTGACATAGAGTTGGATAGAATCTCTCCTTCTCTAAAGAAACACAAAGGTATATCCATTAATGAGCCCTCGAAGGCCCCCAATGCTCACCAAGCCAAGCCACAACTCCTACCAACGGGGGTAATTAGAAATTTCGGAATCATATTGCCACAAAGAAGGTGAATATTTGCTCCAAGTTAGGGTCACCTCAACAAGATCCAGCTCTTGCATCCCATGTTCTCCCGGTAATTGCTCCAAGGGCCTTAAACAAAAAAAAGGCAGAAGGATAACATCTATTTTGGAGGAGCATAGGCTCTCAATTTCTAGAGTCATGAGTGACTACCCAACTATTTGGGAAACTATCAAGTTCCATAAGTTTGAAAATTTACAAAGCTCAGACAACCCTATATGCCGAAGTGGGTCAGGGAGTTGTATGATGCCAATGCTTAGTCCATGCCCAAAAAGAAAAAGGCCATTGTTTAGAAGCCCTTGGATGAAGTGGAAGTATGGGGAAAGATGGTTCAGTGTCATGTTGGTGAGGTTAACAGAGTACTAGACACTCTTTCTACACATGTTGATACCTATAAGATCCAGATGCATTGGAATCTTGATGCCTTAAAGGGGTGGTTAGCCTCATTGATATATGATGAGCCTTCTCATCTCTCTTTTATGGTTAAAGGTGCTAGGATAGAGAAGAAATACCTCAATATTGTTTATCGGTATTGGTTAAGGTTTATTAGTAGAAACATCATACCGTCACAAAATGAATCAATACCCCGACATCCAAAAGTAGTGCTAGTGGGAACTATCATCAACAAGGATGAGATCAATGTCCGTACAATCATTCTAGAGGAGATGTTGCTACTGGCTTGGCAAGACCAAACCTCTCATCCTTTCCTGATTATCATTACATAGTTGTGCGAGTGGGTAATAGTTCTCTTTTGGGGGAAGTCTAATATGAGGATCACACCAACCTCTTCCAGCGATATCATGAGGATTGAGGCTAAGTAATTATAGGATGATACAGCTCGGAGGAAGACACCACCAACAGATACAATGCCCATAGTAAATTTTACTATTGTAGTTGTTGATGTTAGCACACTTGCTCTTTCTATGGAATAGACATGTATATCTACACCCTCTTCTGGGCCTTCTTCTACTACTGCTCTTACTACTACGGTATCTATTGCTGCTGCTACTGTTCGGCATACCCCTACTCCTATCACTCGTCCCTCTTACCCCAGGCATTGATTTATCATATAGGCTGCTGATGAGTGAGGGATTTCAACTCATTTAGGGCTTATTATTCATAGTTTTGATGCCTATTTTGCTCTCTAAACTGATGTTTAAATGTTAATTTGTAGCTATGAAGGAAAAAGAGCAAGGCAAGGACTATATCGGGCAAAAAGGAGCGAAAAAACTGAAGATAAGAAAAGGTGACGATTGCCAAGACCATTCGGCGACTCACTTTTTGGTAGGAAACCCAAGTCTTTATTTTTGTTTTTATTGCTTTCAATAACGTGTGTTGTGAATTCAGGTTTATAAGAAGTTGTAAGGTTGAAAAGGGGAACATTAGGCAATGCGAAAACTTATAAGGCGATCCATAGAAGGCATTAAGCGGACTCATTCACGTCTGCCTTCTGATATTGAACATGTGGAAAAGTGTATTGTCAATTTAGGCGGTGTAAGCTCCAAAGGGTTATCCATTGAAGTACACTTCACAAACTTCATCGGGTCTTCCGAATGTCCTTAAGGTTTTGTGTTTTGTTCAGGCATGTTTGGTGAGCTTGATCTCCAATTCTTGATTCGCTGAACACATTTGGCGATGTTAGTCAAGACCATCAAATGAGCCAGATATAAAAAGGACAAGGGTCTTTGAAAATTCAAAAAGCAAACCCTTTGATTTCTTTAGGCCTTTTCCTATTCTTTCTCTTATATTGCATCAATTGAGTGTTTGTGAGTCTTGAGTGTGTGATTTTAAAGTCCGAGAAGTGCATTGCTTGCTTTGAATGTAAACCCAACCCCATTTAATTTTTATTCTTAACTTGTACTTCTTCCTAAGTTTCACTTTTGATGTTTGTTGAAGAATTTTAAGCTTTAATTTGCAATATGGGTATGGGCTAGAAGTCATTAGTTGATATTGATTGTTAGATTTTAGTGGGTAAATTTTTATTATGAGTATTGAAATATACCCATGAGTTGTCTACTTTTTTGTGCATGTAGAATGCTAATTTTATTGTGTAGGTTGAATTTTGAAATTTAACTGATATTGGGTCTGAGTCTTATTTGATGTGGGGAAAGTCTGAATAGCCCAGTGTTGATCCAATTGATGGGGGAAATCCGAGTACCCATGGGTAGTTAAGCATATAGGTGGGTTGTAATGATGTTGGGGAACTAGTATTTGTTGGGTTTAGCTATAGAAGTTAGGCATTGGGCTGAACACTTCCTGTTCGGCGGGATTACCTTAGCTCGTCAAGGGAGTTAGGCGAATGGTCGACTAGACCCAAGCTCACCTTCTTTAGCATATATGTGACCTTAGGTACTATTTCATCCGGCGGGCTTGTCTTAGTCCACTGAACCCACATGGAAAATCGCCGAGTGGGAGTAGACATCGCCTTTGATGCTTGTTTCTTTTCAAATTACACTCTCATTTTCAGCAGACTTGTCTTAGCCCGCCGAACTCGACGAATCACAGAGTTGGAATTCACTCCGCCCATTGTGCCTAATTTTTTAGATTTCTGCTATTGTCTAATTCGGTGAGCTCCTCACTGGAGCTCATCGATCTTGTTAGGAAAACCGCTCTCCTATTAGGCAAGCCTCAAGATAGTTTTTGAGCTACAATTTGAAATGAGTGTACTTTCAACTAACCTTCACAAATCCTATGTTTGAATGTGTGCTTTACAGATTATGGCAGGTGCAAAAGGAAAACAAGTGGTACAATCTGACACATATTTGGATAGAGTCTCTCCTCCTCTAAGGAAACACAAGAAAATATCCATTAATGAGCCCTCGGAGGCCACCATGATCAACAAGCCAAGCCACAACTCCTACCAGCGGGGGTAAGAAAGTTCAGAAACATATTGCCACCAAGAAGGTGAATATTTGCTCCAAGTTAGCGTCGCCTCGACAAGATCTTGCTTGTGTGTCTCGTGTTCTCTCGATAATAGATCCAATGGAGGATCGTAGGCTCTCAACTTATGGAGTCATGAGTGACTACCTGACTATTTGGGAAACTATCATGTTCCAAAAGTTTTAGAAATGTACAAAGCTCAGACAACCCTATATACCGAAGTGGGTGAGGGAGTTTTATGACACCAATGCTAAGGCCCTTCCCAAGAAGAAAAAGGGCACTATCTGGAAGACCTTGGATAAAGTGGAAGTACAGGGAAAGATGGTTCAATATCATGCGGGTGAGGTTAACAAAGTACTACACACTCTTTCTACACATGCTGAAACCTACCAAATTCAGATGCATAGGAATCTTGATGATTTAAAGGGGCAGTTAGCCTTATTGATATCTGATGAGTCCTCCCTCTTGGATGGTTAAAGGTGTTAGGATAGAGAAAAAGGACCTCAACATTGTGGGTCGGTATTGGTTCATGTTTATTAGGAACAACATCATGCCGTCACATAATGAATCAGTACCCGGGCATCCGAAAGTAGAGCGAGTGGGCACTATCATTGACAAGGATGAGATCAATGTCGGTACAATCATTGTAGACGAGATGTTGCTACGTGCCAGGCAAGAACAAACTTTCATGATTCTCATTACACAGTTGTGCGAGAGGGCAATAGTTCCCTTTTGGGCGAAGTCTGATGTGAGGATCACACCAACCTCTCCCAATGACATCAAGAGGATTGAGGCTAACTATTTATAGGATGATGCGACTAGAGGGAAGACACCACCATAAGATAATACGCCCGTATTGGATTCCACTACTCTAGTTGCTGAGGCTAGAACGCTTGCTCCTTATTTGGAGAAGATAGGTATATCTGCACCTTCTTCTGCGCATTCTTCTACTATTGGTCCTGCTACTGCTGTATCCATTAGTGCTTCTACTGTTAGGCATACCCCTACTCCTATCACTAGTCCCCCTTGACCCAGGCAGTGATTTATCATATGGGCAGCTAATGAGTCTGGGATTTTGATTCATTTAGTGCTTATTATCCATAGTATTAGTGTCCTCGATGCCTATTTTATGTTGTAAATTGATGTTTAAATTCTAATTGTCAACTATGAAGGCAAAAGAGCAAGGCAAGGACATTATCGGGCACAAAGGAGTGGAAATGCTGAAAAAGATGAAGATAAGGAAAGATAACGATCGCCAAGACAACACAGCAACTCACTGAGTAGTACTACAACTCGCCCAAATTTACAGTGTGCCAGCCCTGGGCAATAGTGAACTTGGCGATGGAAATGGACCTTCAACGAACCATCAAATGGATCACCGACGAATGTCCTGATCAGCTAAAGTTACAGAAGTCAAATGGTAAAGTGGCAAGTCAAGACGGTGATAGAGAGGGACACCTAGCGCATTGCCAACTAGGTCTATGATTCTCAACTAATACCGTCAATCGGTCGGAAAGCTAAAAATTTGGAAGAATAAAAATGAGAAATTTTACAAGGTTTCAGGAGTTCCAAATTTTGATCAACTGTTCTGAGTCTTTGAGAGTTTTTACCTTCAGTATTTTATTCCTAACACTGTTCTTAGAGCTTTTGAGTAGAATTTTAAGTTGGGTTTTGATTCTAAGTTAATTTGAAGCATTGTGAAGACTTAGATTTTGTTTCTCAGCTGATGGAGAACATATTTGGTAATGTTTTCTTGCTTTTTATATTTGTGGAAAAATCCCCCATTTTGGGGGTGTGATTATGTGATTATTGTCTTAATTAGCTTATGGGTGTAAGTAATTACTGATCTAATTGCTATTTTGAAAAGGGCTCGATTGATAATTGAGTTTTAATTCATGAATTATAGTTTCAAATGCAGTTCTAGTCTAGTATTCTATGCTTGCGTGAGAATGAGGTTTAGAATTAAGGTTATCAATTGATAATTGTAGTGATTGGGTAGTTGTGCATTCAGCTCGAGATAGTGAGACTTAATTCGATCCTACCTATCTAGCTCAAGAGTAGGTAAATTCAGGGCTTTTTATAATTGTGATGCTTGTCGAGGTTCGAGAGAACTCACTTGAGTCATGGTAGTTGATCGAGAGACGGCTATTACATCTAATGTCTAGCCTACCCATTAATATTCAATGACTTTTGGTAATTAGTAATCACCAATATAGTGAAATTGGCAATTAATCGATCACATCCCCAAGGATCCTTTTATACTTGATTACTCCCCTGTTTTTGTAGTTTTTAGGTGACAAATCAAATCCCGCCATTTTACACTAGTTGTCAACCCCTTTAATTTGCTTTAACAGTTTCAACAATTTCTATTCCTACAACCGATTAGAACATATCTTTCACTTCGTAATTGAATTCTCTACCGTATCACTCCCTGTGGGATCAACCCCAACTCTTTGTTGGGTTTATACTAGAATGCGATCGCCAACACTTAGAATTGGATGAAGTGTAGTTGAGAGTTATCAAAAATGGCGGCGCTGCCATGGAGTGGTGTTTAGAATTCTTTTAGTGCAGTTTAGTTATGATCTAATCTTTTTTGTAGTGGAATCGACTTACTTTGTTTTGTGTTTGTTGTTGTCTGCTCTTGAATAGGAGACTAGATTAGTCTAAACGGAAGTAACGCTAGCCAACTGATGAGTCCAAGATTTGGACTAATTTAGGGCTTTATTTACAATGATTTAGTGTCCTAAAATGCCTATTTTGTGCCAATAACTGATGTAAAACCCTTAATTTCCAGGTATATGGATTGAGGAACAAAGCAAGGACACTAATTTGCAAAAGGAACAAAGCGAGTGGAAACAATGAAGAAATGCATGTCTGGTGATCGCCAAGTCCGTTTGGCGAGTCGCCGAATGACTATTTGACCGCCTAAAGTTCTAGTGTGCCAAGCCCTGAAGTAAAGAACCAAGTTGGCGAGAGAAAGGATCAGTCGGTGGATCGCTGAGTGGTTCCACAATGCAGTGTTGGATCACCTAAAGTTATAGACCTTGAGGATGCTGAAGGCTAAGGCAGAAGGGTGATGGAATTGACCAAAGGGCGAATCGCCGATTGGTTCGGCGAGCCCGACTTACTGCACCGAGTGGCTCTTCACAGCATATTTTTGGTGACTATAAATACATTTTTGAATATTTAGTTTAGTATAAAATTTTAATTATCAATTGAATAGTATTTGAGTTCATCTTATTTTTAGGGAGCATTGAGACAACTTGGACATCAAGAAGACATCAGTAACTTGAATGATGTCAATGAAGCTCAATTGGGTAGTGTAGGTGCTATTCGTTTACCTCTGATCGTGGGAAATATAGTATTCCATGTTACTAGCACGATGTTGTAACTATTGCAAATGAAAGGTTTATTCGGTGGGCTGGCTCATGAGGATCCCCATGAGCATATCCAAAACTTTTTGGACGTGTGTGGTCCAGTTTTGTTCATGAACATCTCACAAGAGTCCGTCTGGCTCCGGTTGTGTCCTTTTTCTTTGATGGGGGAAGCGACCAAATGGTTAGGTGATCTACAGAGGTTCTTAGTGACGTCTTGGGAAGCGCTTACCGAGGCATTTTACATAAGATTTTTCCCACCCTAGAAGATAATGGCATTGAGATATAATATTCCGGGTTTCAAAGGGTTGGATGGTGAATCAATCCATGAAAGATGGTTGAGGTTTCAGAAGTTGTTACTCCAATGTCCGACTCATGGACTCCCGAACAACGTGTTGTTACAACATTTCTACCGAAGTCTTGATTCAGTAAACAAAGGTGTGGCTGACCTGATTGTCCAAGGAGGAATTATGTAGAAACTTTTTGAAATAGCATCGACTCTCCTTGATGGGATGCTGAAGATAAACCAAGCTTGGTACACTAGCGAGGATCAAGTGTCTCCTTTGACTTTCAGGATGACCAAGGAACAAATAGAAAAAGACCAAGTGTGGGACGAAAACATGGCTAATATGATGACCCAAATGGATCTTTTCTAAAAACATGTCATGTGTAGTGGTTCTAAGGCCCTGAATGCCGTTGGAGTTAGCGGAGTAAATCCTGATGATGCGCACTTTGAAGCTTTGTACAATGAAGAAGTACACTTTCTAGCAAATCAGGGAGGAAATTTCCACCAAAATTATCCAAGGCCAGGTGGAACCCAAAATTGGAATAGAGAGCATGATGAAGGTTGAAAAGACCGTGATAGGGAATGGCGTGACCGTGGTACAAACTGGAGAGAACAAGACGGTGACAAAGAGAGATATGTGCCTCCCCATGAACGTTAAAAGCCAAAAGAGAAAAGGGTTGATCTGGAAAATTTCGGCACTAAAGATATGCTTGCACACATTCTCATTAAAGTGGAAGGGTCAGGCAAAGTGCTTATAGAAATGAAAGAGAAAGTCTCAACTCTAAACCAGACGGTTACTTCTCACTTTGTGTCCATCAAACAACTGGAAACACAAATGGGTCAAATCTTGACTCATTTGAATCCAAGGCCAAGAGGAGGATTACCGAGTGACACCATGGCCAACCCTAAGAATGAATCGTGAATGAGTATCCTCGTCGTTCAACGACGTTAAATAAGACGCTTTTTGGGAGGCAACCCATGTTTTTGAGCTTTTATTATTGTTGTTGGATAACAGGTGTTGAATGTGCAGGTTGAAAATTTGAAAATTTTGGAAAATGAGTAATTAGGCGTTCCCAAGTACCAGTTGGTGAGCTTGATCTGGATTATCGTTTGGACCAACTAGTTAGATAAAGGTTCTATAAAACTCGGCGTACAAAATAACCATTCGGTGCATCACCAAATGGGTCGGCGACATAAGTGACCAGCGCCGACTAGCACATGAACTGAAGAGTCAAGAAGGGCTGAACTGTTTAAATAAAAAAACCTCCCTCATTTCACATTTTTCAAATTTTACACTTCCACAACTATAAGTTAGAATTTCGTACTTGTTTTCTTTGCAGTTTTGCTTGGGGATCAATTGCTCGGGGGGGACATTGGCGCATTTTGCTTCAATTTGCTAACCTAACATTCAATTATCTACTTTTAAGGTTGCTTATCCGAACCCCACCTTTAAAGTTTGGTAATTTCTAATGCATGACCATTGCCTTGTAGTTTTATTTGAGAATGTTGGTTGTTTGAATGCTTGTTGTTAGTGTATGCCTATGTTACCTCATGTTTATGCTTATGATTGGCCTTTAATTGTGAAATCACGTGTGTTTGCATGATAAAATTATGGGTGTTTGTTGATTAAGTGTTGGGTATGATATAGGTAAAGTCTAAGTAACCCCAATTTCATCGATTGACTGATTTTGCCCAATGATAGAGTAGTTGAAGTCATTCTTAAGGGCGAAAGATGTTGATTGTTCAATTTTGGACAAATCGGGGGAAGTCTGGGTACCCTGAAATCATTAATGTATTGGGTCTGGGCTTAATTGCATAAAATTGGTGTTTAATTTTGTTATCGTGGGCAGGGTAGAAACTAAAGGCTCATGTCAAAATATGGCACGTTGGACTATTCAGCGAGCTGGATCGAGCTCGCCGAATGGTCTGGTGATTCTCTTACAGACCCTTGGATCGTCTTTCTATCCTTCAAAATTGTGGAAACTATTTTGTAACATTTGGCAATACGCCTGAGCTCGCCGAATGCAGTTTTAGATTGCCTTTTTGCGCCTAGTTTATAGTAAATGTTCTGTAACCTCCGGCGAGCTACTTTTAGTTTGGCTAATGGTGTCGGTGATTCACCAAAAGGCTCTGGACATCGCCGACCTATGCTTATTTCTGAGAAATTTTATTCTTGAACATTCGGCAAGCCGGACTTGGCCCACCAAATGGGTTTGGCGACTCGCCGAACAACTCGGTGAGTTTTCCTGCACAGTTTTACAACTTTGAAATTTTTCGACTTAAGTCTAACATATTTGGTTTTGTTTTGCAGGAATGGCAAGACAAAAGGTACCAGGAAGAAATCAACTGCCTTGAAAGAGTGCATGGGGCATTGTTATCAATGATGGGGTTGCACCCTCCCAGAATGCATAGACCTAACTTCCTCCAACAGGAAAAAGGATATTGGAAGGATCCGTACAATCCAGTCTGGTGGAGGAGAGCTCCGACAACATGGGTGTCTATGACACCTACCTCACCACATCTGAGTCAGATGGTGAGGGCATCTCAGGATATAGATCACCAGTTTCCGCATCAGAGCCGGAAGATGATCAGACTCTCCAAACTAGGAGAGCAAAGCTACACTCCAAATCTATGCATGATCCAGCTAGGATCCTATATCCTCCTACTTCTCCTCCACCTCCAGCTCTGATTGTTGAGAAGGTTCCTCTGGTGCCACCAGTTCAGGCACCCCCACCCAGGTCATTGAATAGACTGAAGGCCGAGGGTTTGAGGACTATTTTAGTAGAGAAGCATTTGTCTACTAACGGAGTAGTAGAGAGGTACCTAGAGGTGTGGAACATTATCAAGTTCAACAAGTTTGAAATTTTCACAAAGCCCCGATGCTCTTATATTCCTACTTGGGTCTAGTAATTTTATGTTGAGTATGGCAAGCTAGTACCCAAAGGAAAGAAGAAGGTCAGCTCGTTCAAGTCGGTTGGCCATGTAGTTGTGTAAAGCTGGAAGGTCAAATGCAGCAACACTGAAATCAATTAGATGTTTGGTTGTACGGTAAATGTGATCCATTACTCGACGGGCCAAATACAAAAGAAGACCCTCGATGACATAAAGGGTTGGTTGGCGCCATTGATTTCAGATATACACCCTGGTGGATTGAGGCAAGTGTACCGATAGACTAGGACATGAATGTGGCGGCCAGATATTGGTTCAGGTTCATCCGTAGCACATTGATGTCGTTATGGGACGAGTCGATACTCATGCATCCAAAGGTTTCGTTGTTAGGCTGTATCATGGATTGGGAGAGACTTAATCTCGGTCTGATCATCGAGCAAGAGATGTCCATGAGGGCTAAGCAGAGCCAGACCTGTCTCGCATTTCCAACACTTGTTACGGAGCTGTGCAGGCATGCCTGAGTTCCTTTGATTGCAAAGACAGATGCAGAAGTACTCACACTTTCTCTACTAACATCTGGAGGATAAAGGCCGTGTACATGAGGTATGAGGCTAATAGGAGGAGAGCTACACCGGTGGATACTTTCTCGGTAGTTGATGTAAAGATGTTGCCGACAAAGGCAATCCTTCACCCTTAGGCTAGTGAGCCTACATGTACCCCTGGCTCTTCTACTTCTGTTCCTTATCGTTTGAGTACTGCCCCTCTTCTTACTTCTGTTGCTGCTTTTAGACCCCCAAATACCTAGGCTATGTTATACAGTATGGGCCACCTGGCCCAGCCTGCTGATGTTCGTGCCTCCTAGGTAGAGGTTGTTGTGTCTGGGCTGATTGAGAGGGCGATGGCTCCTGCCTTAGCCCCTATCAGGGCTAAGTTTAGGGAGCATTAAGATATGATCGATGCCCATGGATTGGCACTAGATTCCCTCACTGTGAGAGCGGAGGCTACTGAGAAGGGAAAGGTTGTTTCTAAGGATATTATGGCCTTGAAGGCCGATACTGTTGGCCTGCGATGCGATGTGGATGAGCTTAAATCTACCGATATCTCGATGTTCTTCGGCACTGTGCATCTTTTGGAGGTTTTGAGTACAAATTTTGTGGCCAGTTCTGAGATTCCTCCGGCTACTACAACCAGAGATTTTGCTAGGGATGATACACATGTTGAGTCTGAGCCCGAGATTGATGAGGAGAAGCTGGGTGTTCGATATGTAGTGATCTATGAGGATTTAGAGGACATCGAGGGATATATGGTCTAGATAACTGTGGAGGCATCTTTGAGTGACGGTTCTATGGTGGTCTCCAGTGGAGTGAAGGATGATATAGAGTCAGGCACTGATGCCCAAACAAAGAGAATCAAACACATGCTGAGATCACCCAGGCTTAGCCTGACAGGAGGATTTTGACTCTCTTTCTGTTTCTTGTTTAGACTTGTTTTATTTTATTTTTTTGCATGTGAGGACATTGCTAGTTTAGTTTGATGGGGTGAGGTATTTCCATACCTACCTCTTTTGGGTTGTCTTATGGATATTTTTGTTGTTTTTCTATTTGTGTGAATATTGGTTTTTGATCAATTTTTTAATGCAAATGTTGGTTTTAAACCGAATAAAAAAAATTGCCACCTCTTGATGTGTGTGAATGTACCAGTTCTCTTGCAATTTTGAGTGCCGGTTGTGATCAATACAGATGACTTAAATAGTGCTCTTGATTGAACGATATGTGTGTGCGGCTCCAATGAGGAAATTTGAGTTGCATAAGTAATGTGTGAACTTGTACCATCTCATTGTGAGTAAACCGATTGTTGAGTTAACCACTTGTGATGATCGTTGCACGCAAGCTGAAAATTGTAGAATCTTGTTTGATGATTGTGTTGAATGCCATGTGTGGTGAGATTCTCTTGAAATATGTGCTTGGTAATACCTAAAACTTGCCATGTTATTCCAATTGACTAATGTAAGCGAACGATAGAAATGATCTTAGGCACAATTTGTGAAGACTGAACCAAAGTTGCTATTACACCTCTTTGTGACTGATAACGCTCAACTAAACTTCATCCCATTCTAAGTGTAGGCGATCACAATCTAGTTTAAACCCAACAAAGAGTTGGGGTCAATCCAATAGGGAGTGATACGGTAAAGAATTCAATTGTGAAGTGAAAGATGTGTTCTAATCGATTGTGGGAATAGAAATTATCAGAACAAGTAAAATGAATTGTAAGGGTTGACAGAAGTGTCATATGGGGGGATTAGGATTGTCAACTAACAACTTTAACAACTACATAAACAGGGGAGTATTCAAGTAGAGAGAGATCATTGGGGATGAGATTGATTAAATGCCAATGTCGCTATATGGGTGTTTACTAATTACCGAAAGTTTTTGAATCTTAGTGGGTAGGCTAGACTATAGATGCAATATCCATCTCTTGATCAACTATCACGATTCAAGCGAGTTCTCTTGAACCTCGACAAGCATACAATTAAGAATAGCCCAGAAGCTCAATTAACCTACTCTTTCAGCTAGATAGGTAGGATCAATTGGACTATCGGGGAAAGTTCTAGGCATTACCAAGCACATATTTCAAGAAAATCTCACCACACAAGGCATTCAACACAATTATCAAACAAGACTCAACAATTTTCTGCTAGCGTTCATCGATCATCACAAGAGGTCAACTCAACAACTGGCTTAGTCATAATAAGATGCTATGAGTTAACATATGACTTATGCAACTCAATTTGCCTCATTGGGGCCGCACACACATATCGTTCAATCTAGAGCACTATTTAAGTCATTTGTATTTATCACAACAACCACTCAAAATTGCCAAAGAACAACCACATTCACAAACATCAAGAGGTGGCAAACATTTAATAACCCCCACCCCACCAAATAACTCTAACATTGTCTTCACACTACAAGAAAAAATCTTTATTTAAGACCAACATTTAGAGACTAGCTAATAATCTCATCCCTAAGAGTACATGTATGCAGACGAGATTATATTCAAGCCCCTAATTCTATGTTTTATTGCGAAGGTACTAAATCTAGTCTCTAAATAAATTAGTATTTGGCCCCAAATTATAACTTGAGAGTGGGAGCGGGAGAAAAGTGCGCTCAAACATACATTAAAAAAAATAAAAAAATAAATTCGAAAGATAAATTTTCACTAAACCTCATCAAGCGCCAAAAGTAAGAATTAAAATATTTAAAAAATAAAACAAAAACTCTTTGCTTTTTAATACATACTATCTCGTTTTTATATTGTGCCCTAGCAACAACTCTTCTGCAAATCACTATTCTCAGCCAACACTCAGCAAAGAATGGAATTTGTAACTCATCACGATAGCTCGCCCAAAATAGAGGAAGCACAACAGTTTGCCCAAAACAAAGAAAGCATAACAGTTCACCCAAATCTATTTTTGTCTTCTCTAATCTTGGGTAAGCCTCCTCTTCTGTAAGTTTATCCTTTTCTTTTCTAAGTTTTCTTTATTATTTGCTTTGCTAAAGTAACTCTTCATCTTCTTCTTCTCTTGCACAATTTGTTGATAATTTATTTGTGCAATTATTTCAATATTATTGATTTGGGAGTCCTAGTTGAGGGAGTAGTCATTTTTTTATTTGTACAATATGTGAAAGATTGTCGAGTTGGAATTCCTAGTTTGAGTGTGTATGGTGTTTGGCTTTATCACATACAAACTATTGTTACTTCTTGTTATATTTCTTACTACTATTTATCTCATGAAATCACACGGCTATGTTCTTATCATGGTTTTTGAAATCTTAGTTTTTATAACTATTATATTCAACTAGCAATTTGGTTTGCAACTAGTTCAAGTTCGTCTCTTGTAAGCCTAGAACAGTATATGTTTTTTCCTCTTCAATTTACTACATCTACTCTTACTATTATTAAAGTTGGAAAAAACTAATAGAAATTTACCATAGTATATATGTAACACTCCAGAAAATAGTAGATTAAACTAGAGCCTAAACGTGATGGTTAACGTCAAGAATTAAGGACAAGGGCAAATGGAATTGGGTGAAGGCCATGGCAAGGGGCCAAGGCTGCCAAAAGTGCACCTAGCCACTACCCACCATGACCACGAGGGCCTTCACGACCTGTGGTGGCCACCATGAGCCATGGTGCCACCCGTGGTTGGTGAGGTAGTGAGCTCACAAGGCTGCCCCAAGGAAGGCTCCCCTTCATGAGCCACTCCACCGCTCGTGGTGTAAACCATAGACCGTGGGAAGGCTCATGGGGTTTCCTTCACCACTTGGGAGGCTTGGCAAGTTGAGGAAGCAACTAGTCAAGTGACTATGGGCACCACCACGGGCCGTGATGCCCTTGACGGCTCGTGAAGCTTGGTCGTGGTGCCTGGCACCTTATTGAAAGTGAGGGTTATTTTTGGAATTTCCTTTTTAAGTCCAATTAAAGTGAGGTTGTTTTGTATTGTTTTTACACAACTATATAAGGCTTTTTAAGTCAAAATACACCCAATTACTTCATATTTTCCAAACACCAAAGATTTTCCCCAAAGTTCATCCCCCACACAATATCTCTCTCTCTAAAACTCAAGGAAGAAGAAGAGTAAAATTGGAGCTAAATTCTTTGAAGAGTCATTACTAAGGTATAGTAGTCTTTCATCCTTGGATAATTTCCATCCAAGGAGTCCCTCCAAAGTGAATTTCAAAACTAGTGATTTCCCCAAAGGTAGTGTTCTACTTCAATCTTGTGGGTTCTTTCCTAAAAAGTTTTTAATGGTTGATTTATGATGGAATATGATTTAATTGGTGATTTATTGTTTATTTATGATGAATTCCCCCAAAAACCCATAAAATCCCTAATTTCCCAAGCTTGGATCTTATGATGTGAATTGTTGATTATTGGAGGATTGATATGAGATTATGCTTACTATAGTTACGTTACTTGAAACATGCTATCATTTATTCCTATTTTAGTAATTGTGGATATGTTGATGGCTTGTGGCCCTGAAAGGCAAGATATGTAAATTATGCATGATTATTAGGGCTATGTAAGGGCCATGAGAACACTTTGAGAGTAAAGTGAATATGATCATGATCTAATTGTTGTTGTGTTGGGTTGTTATCCTCATGAACACATTTATGTATGAATATGATATAATGTGAAAGGTTTGTCATATATGATGATTCTAGGAGCTATAGTTTGATTATGTTGAATTGATTGTCAAGACATTCTTCCATCAATAAGAACTTAAGTCAAGACTTAACATGTATCTTGTGGGAATCAATGCTTAGCACATAGTGGATATTCATTAGAGATGGAAGCTCTTCTGTTAGTTGAGGTTGGGTTTTTCCTAATAGAAATCTTTTGGGATGGAAGCTCTTCCGTTAGTTGAGGCTAGGTTTCTAGTAGCAATCCCCTTATCCCAAAACTATGTGCATGCATAGGTCTTTAGCTAGTGGATCCACCTAAGTTAAGAGTATGGTTCTACCTTAGGGAAGTAGGACACCCCTTTTCGGTGTGGATAGATACCGGATTCCATGTTAGCTCACATGGTCCCAGTCGGGTAAGGCTTATTCCCTAAATATGTTGATATGGACAAAAAGATGAATCATAGATCATAACTACTCAAGAAGATTTACTTAGTATGGGTAAGAGTATGGGATCTTACTCATGCATTGCACAAGTAGAATTTGAGAGTACTTATTATATGTTTCTATTATAATATGATGATCTATGCATGAGATTATGGCTTATGACTTATGATTAACAATGTATGCATGATGAGTTCAAACTTGGTAAAATGCATGGTTTTCAACCAAAATGTCCCTTTTAGCATATTTTCAAGGATTTCTTGCATGGTTATCAAACTTGGTGCATTTTTGTTCTAACCGATATTTCTTCTACATTTTCTATAAGTGTAGGTCCCTGTTCTTGAGGTGATATCCTTCTTGGTCGAAACTTGGATTGACTATTCTCCTTGCGTATTGGTGAGTCCTCATGGTTCGAGGATGGATGATAATTTTCTAGTTTCTTTTCTTGTGCTTTCATTTGAGAACTATGTTGTTAACGGCTGTGACCCTATTTGAGACTCCTATTGTAATAGATGGCATTATGAGACAAGTCTAGACTTTCGCTTTGGTTTTATGAAAAACTTCTTAAGACTATAAATAATGTGTTTTTACTCTTCATTGTTCTTTACTTATGTTATGATATGCTAAGTGGCTTACATGGTGCCTTTAGGGGCATTGTGTGCCTTGTTACATCTAGGGGGTACCCTTTGGTCCTGAAAAACTTGGTAATCAGAACACAAGGTTTAGAATGATTCTAGGATGATGTCCCATAAGCCACGTCTAGTAGAGTCTTATTCATTAGTGTGAAACGCGCTACATTTATGATTGAGAGGCTATAAGATTTTTAGGAAATTTCATTTCTTTCATTATTCTTGAGTTGTGCCTTAGAGTTTAACTCTATAAAAGTCCCTTTCCTAACCCTTCTCTTGTGTCTACAGGAAATGAATACACGAAGGGCGAATGCTAGATGGGTGGAAGAAGAGAATGTGAATCAAGGAGTTCTTCAAGGTATTCAATCTCCTCAAGTCAATCAAGCATTGATGGATCCTCTGGCTATGACGGATATGGAAATTAGGTTGGTTCTTCTAACATTGGCTCAAGCTATGACGCCTCAAGCTAATAGAGATGTTGAGCCCCGTGTGAACCCTAATGTGAATATTGTGGCTTCTAGATTGAGGAATTTACAAGAATGAATCCTCCCGAGTTTCTTGGTTCCAAGGTGGAAGAGGATTTCCAAAGGTTTATTGATGAGGTTTGCAACATACTTGATGCTATGGAGGTGTCTTTGGAGGAGAAGGCGGAGCTAGCCAACTACCAACTAAAAGATGTAAATCAAGTTTGGTATGAACAATGGAAAGGTGAGAGGCTAATAAGAGGTGTCCCATAGATTGGGAGGTATTTAAGGAAGCATTACTTGATAGGTTCTTTCCCCTAGAGTTGAGGGAATGAAAGATGCAAGAATTTATTAACCATCTTCAAGGGTAAATGAGTGTGAAAGAGTATGCTCTTAAGTTCGCCCAACTATCCAGGTATGCTCCAACCATAGAATGAATAAATTTGTGATGGGAGTGTCCGACTTGGTAGTCAATGAATGTCATTCAGCAATGCTTATCCCAAGTATGAATATTTCAAGTCTTTTGGTTCATGCCGAACAAATTGAGGAGCAACAGCTCAATAAAATTAATAGGGAGACAAAGAGGGCTAGAACCGGTGATGGGAACTTCTCCAATGCTAAGTCCAATGGACAAGGTCGACAAAGGTTCAAACAAAGGTTCTCCAACCAAGGTTCCTCTAGTGCTTCCCCAATGGTTAACAAGGATAGAGTGTCTAACCCTAAACCTCAAGGAGGCAATAGTGGTGGTTCGTATGTTGTTAGGCCTAATTGTTCAAAGTGTGGTAGAAGACATGAGGGCAAAAGATTAGTTGGTTCAGATGGGTGCTATGGTTGTTGAAAGAGCGGCCATAAGATAAGAGATTGTCCAACACTAGTGGCAAAGGCAAAAGAGGGCAACCAAGCTCGTCCCAGCGGTTCAAAATCCAATGTTCAAAAGCAAAACCGCTTTTATGCTCTCCAATCCCAAGGTGACCAAGAGAGCTCTCCGGATGAGGTGATCAGTATGTTGCAAGTATTTTCTATTGATGTATATGCTTTGTTATACCGCGGTGCCACTTTGTCCTTTTTTACACCTCTTGTGGCTATGAAGTTTGAAATAGTCCCCGAAGTGTTAATAGAACCTTTTTCAGTCTCTACCTCGGTTAGTGACTTGGTAGTGGCAAAAAGAGTCTATAGAAGTTGTCCTATTTCTTTGTATCACAAAATTACCTTGGTGGACTTGGTAGAGTTAGACATGTTAGATTTGATGTGATTTTGGGTATGGGTTGGTTGCATGCATTTTATGCCTCTATAGATTGTGGGACTCGGGTGGTTAGATTTCAATTCCTAAATGAGTCTATTTTAGAGTGGAAATGAGTAATTTCTATCCCTAGAGGTTAATTTGTTTCTTGTCTCAAAGCTATGAAAATGATCTCCAAAGGGTGCATTTACCATCTTGTTAGGGTGAGGAATGTTGAGTCGAAAACCCCTTCTCTAGAGTCGGTCCCCGTGGTGAATGAATTTCTCAAAGTCTTTCCCGATGACTTGCCCGATATTCCTCTCTAGCGGGAAATAGATTTTGGCATTGACCTCTTTGTCGGATACGCAACCTATCTCCATTCCTCCCTTTAGAATGGCTCCGGCCGAGTTGAAAGAGTTAAAAGAGCAATTGAAGGATTTGCTAGATAAGGGGTTTATCCGACCGAGTATCTCTCCATCGGGTGCTCCGGTGTTATTTGTTAGAAAGAAGGATGGGTCTCTTAGAATGTGCATCAATTATCGCCAATTGAACAAAGTGACCATTAAGAATAAATATCCCTTTTCGAGAATTGATGACTTGTTTTATCAACTCCAAGGGGCTAGTTACTTCTCAAAAATTGACCTTCATTCGGGCTACCACCAACTTAGGGTAAGAGGGAATGATATACCCAAGACGGCTTTCCAAACTAGGTATGGGCATTATGAATTCCTTGTGATGTCATTTGGCTTAACTAATGCCCCGGTGGCATTCATGGACCTAATGAATAGGGATTTTAGACACTACCTTTATATGTTTGTGATTATGTTTATTAATCAAATTTTGATCTATTCGAGGAGTGAGGGTGAACATATGGACCATTTGAGGATTGTATTGCAAGTCCTTAAAGACAACCAATTATATGTGAAGTTTAGTAAATGTGAGTTTTAGTTGAGGTACGTGGCCTTCCTTGGTCATATTGTATCAAGCAAGGGTATTGAGGTAGATCCTAAGAAGACGGATGCGGTCAAGAGTTTGCCTAGAGCTCTAACTCCTTCCGATATTAGAAGCTTCTTGATTTTTGCTGGTTACTATAGGAGGTTTGTTGAGGGTTTTTCCTCCATTGACAGCTTTGACTCAAAAGAAAGCTAAGTTTGAGTGGATGGAGGCTTGTGAGAAAAGCTTCCACGAGTTGAAAGATAGACTTACTTCCGCGTCGATGTTGACCTTACCGGAGGGTAACGATGGGTTTGTGGTATATCGTGACGCCTCTAGAGTGGGGTTAGGATGTGTGCTCATGCAACATGTTAAGGTGATTGCCTATGCTTCAAGACAACTAAACGTACATGAGAAGAATTATCTGACCCATGATCTTGAATTAGCGGTGGTAGTGTTTGCTTTGAAAATATGGAGACATTATTTGTATGGGGTTCATGTGGATGTTTTCACCGATCACAAAAGTCTTCAATATGTGTTTAACAAAAAGTATTTGAATCTCCGACAAAGAAGGTGGTTAGAACTTTTGAAGGATTATGATGTGAGTGTCCTTTACCACCCTGGCAAAGCTAATGTTATAGCGGATGCACTTAGTAGATTAACAATGGGTAGTGTGGCTCATGTAGAGGATGAAAAGAAAGAATTGGTTCGTGAGGTGCATATATTGGCCCGGCTAGGTGTCCAACTAGTGAGTTCCACCAAGAGTGGTTTCATGGTTCATAATGGCTCTAAATTATCCTTTGTGGTGGATGTGAAAGTATAAACAAGACCTTGATCCTATATTAATGGAGTTGAAAAAGTCGGTACTCAAGAAGTCCGTTGAGGCTTTCTCCCAAGGGTGAGATGGGGTACTTAGGTACCTAGGTCGTTTATGTGTTCTGGATGTTGATGCGTTGAGGGAGAAAATTTTAGAGGAGGCTCATAGTTCTCGGTATTCTATTCCTCTGGGAGCCACCAAGATGTACCGTGATTTACGGGAAGTCTATTGGTGGAATGTTTTGGAAAAGGATATTGCGGGATTTGTAGCCAAATGTCCTAATTGTCAACAAGTTAAGGTTGAGCACCAAAGGCCGGGAGGTTTGTTGAAAAATATATGAATTCCCACTTGGAAGTGGGAAGAGGTGAATATAGTATTTATTGTGGGTTTGCCTCGTACTCGAAGGCAACATGATTCTATTTGGGTCATTCTTGATAGGATGACAAAATCAGCCCATTTCATTCCCGTCAAGGTTTCCCTTTCAGCGGAACACTATGTAAACTTGTATATAAGGGAGATAGTGAGGTTACATGGAGTTCTTTTATCCATCATTTCAGATAGGGGTACTTAATTTACTTCACATTTTTGGAAGTCATTCCAAAAGAAGCTTGGTACTAAGGTGAAGCTTAGCACCGCTTTTCACCCTTAAACGGATGGTCAAGCATAACGCACCATTCAAACTTTAGAGGACATGTTGAGGGCGTGTGTTATAGATTTCAAGCGTAATTTGGATAACCACTTACCATTAATAGAATTTTCCTACAATAATAGTCACCACTCAAGTATCAGTATGGCTCTTTTTGAAGCCTTGTATGGTAGGAGATGTAGGTCTCCGATTGGTTAGTTTGAGGTAGGTGAGATTGCTCTCATTGGTCCCAAATCAGTTTATGAAGCTATTGAGAAGGTTCAGCTCATTAGAGAGAGAGGTTGAGAACGGCTCAAAGTAGGAAAAAGTTTTATACCGATGTGAGGAGAAGGGCCTAGAATTTGAAGTTGGTTATTGGGTCTATTTAAAAATCTCACCCATGAAGGGTGTGATGAGGTTTGGCAAGAAAGGGAAGCTTAGTCCCCGGTATGTAGGCCCATATCCAATTTTAAAGCGTATTGGGAAAGTTGCCTATGAATTGGACTTGCCAAATGAGTTGGCTCCAGTTCACCAGGCATTTCATGTTTCTATGCTTAATAAGTGTATTGGGGACCCGGTGTCCATTATTCCTTTAGAAGAGTTGGGAGTTGATGAAAATCTATCCTATGAAAAGGTTCCAGTAGAGATCCTTGACCGGCAAGTCAAGAGATTGAGAAACAAAGAAGTAGCTTCCGTGAAGGTTTTATGGAGAAACCATTTAGTTGAGGGTGCTACTTGGGAGGCCGAGGCCGATATGAAGTCCCGATATCCTCATCAATTTCCTTATACTCCTATTCAAGCTTGAGGTAAATAGTTCCTCTTTAGTTTTAGTGTTTTAGGAGTCATGTGTGTTATGTGAGCTTTTCCATGATTTCCTTATGTTATGCAAGTTCTTGATAAAATCCACATTTAATAAGAAAATGAGTTTTCATGAATTATGTTCCTCATATTGTTGTGCATATTAGTATGAGTTGCCTATTTGACTTTATGAGATGTGTGGATGAACATGCTTGAGTATGCTTTTGAGAGTAATTGCATATTGGCTCCATGATTTTGTGTTGAGCGTTATTTTAGATTGAGAAGGTAGTTCCTCCTATGAATATGAGAAATATTGAGTTTCATTTTATTGGGTTGATAGATGTAGTTGCTACTCCTTTGAAATTGCATTGAATATGTTTTGAGAAGGAGTTGATGTGTCCTCCTTAGAATTGTGCATTATTTTTATGTTGTGATGGGATGCTAGTCTTGAGTCTTTACTTCTGTAAGGTTTCTAGATCATCATTCAAGAATGAATGTTCCCAAGGGGGAGATAATATAACACTCCGGAAAATAGTAGGTTAAACTAGAGCCTAAATGTGAGGGTTAACGTCAAGAGTTAAGGGCAAGGGCCAATGAAATTGGGTCAAGGCCATAGCAACGGGCCAAGGCTGCCAAAAGTGCACCTAGCCAATGCCCACCATGAACACGAAGACCTTCACGAGCCGTGGTGCCACCCGTGGTTGGTGAGGCAGTGAGCTCACAAGGCTGTCCCAAGGAAGGCTCCCATTCACGAGCCACTTCACGGCTCGTGGTGAAGACCACGGACTGTTGGAAGGCTCGTGGGGTTTCCTTCACCACTTGGGAGGCTTGGAAAGTTGACAGAGCTACTGGTCAAGGGTCCACGGGAACCACCACGGGCCGTGGTGACTGGCACCTCATTTAAAGTGAGGGTTATTTTTGGAATTTCCTTTTTAACTCCAATTAAAGTGAGGTCGTTTTGTAATGTGTTTACACAACTATATAAGGCTTTTAAAGTCAAAATACACCCAATTACTTCATATTTTCCAAACACCCAAAGATTCTCCCCAAAGTTGATCCCCCACACAAAATTTCTCTCTCTAAAACTCAAGGAAGAAGAAGAGTAAAATTGGAGCTAGGGCTTGGAGATTTCACTCAAATTCTTTGAAGAATCATTACTAAGGTATGGCAGTCTTTCATCCTTGGATAATTTCCATCCAAGGAGTCCCTCCAAAGTGAATTTCAAAACTAGTGATTTCCCCAAAGCTAAGGTTCTACTTCAATCTTGTGGGTTCTTTCCTAAAACGTTTTTGATGGTCTATTTATGATGGATTATGATTGAATTGGTTATTTATTATTGATTTATGATGAATTCCCCTAAGAACCCATGAAATCCCTAATTTCCTAAACTTGGATCTTAAGATATGAATTGTTGATTCTAGGAAGATTGATATGAGATTATGCTTACTATAGTTGGGTTACTTGAATCATGCAATCATTCATGTCTATTTTAGTAATTGTATATATGTTGATGGCTTGTGGCCTTGAAAGGCAAGATATGTAAATTATGCATCATTATGAGGGCTATGTAAGGGCCATAAGAAAACTTTGAGAGTAAAGAGAATATAATTATGATCTAATTGATGTTGTGTTGGTTTGTTATCCTCATGAACACATTTCTATATGAATATGATATAATGTGAAAGGTTTGTCACATGTGATGACTCTAAGGTTGGAAGACTAGTGTCACCTATTGAATCTTGGAGCTATAGTATGATTATGTTGGATTGATTATCAAGACATTCTTCCATGATTAAGAACTTAAGTCAAGACTTAGCATGTAACTTGTGGGAATCAATGATTAGCACCGAGTGGATATTGATTAGAGATGGAAGCTCTTCTATTAGTTGAGGTTGGGTTTTTCCTAATAGCAATCTTTTGGGATGGAAGCTCTTCCGTTAGTTGAGGTTGGGTTTCTTGTAGCAATCCCCTTATCCCATAACTATGTGCCCGTATAGGTCTTTAGCTAGTGTATCCACCTAAGCTAAGAGTATGGTTCTACCTTAGGCAAGTAGGACACCCATTTTCGGAGTGGGGTAGACACCGGATTCCATGTTAGCTCACATGGTCTATGTCAGTTAAGGATTATTCCCTAAATATGTTGGTATGGACAAAAGGATGATTCATAGACCATAGCTACTCAAGAAGATTTACTTAGTATGGGTAGGAGTATGGGATCTTACTCATGCATTGCACAAGTAGACTTTGAGAGTACTTATGATATGTTGCTATTATAATATTATGATCTATGCATGAAAATATGGCTTATGACTTATGATTTCCAATGTATGCATGATGAGTTCAAACTTGGTAAAATGTATGATTTTCAACCAAAATTTCCCTTTTAGCATATTTTCAAGGATTTCTTGCATGGCTATCATACTTAGTGCATTTTTGTACTAACCCTTATTTCTTCTACATTTTCTATAAGTGTAGCTCCGAGTTATTGTGGTGATATCCTTCTTGGTAGAAGCTTGGATTGACTATTCTCCTTGCTTAATGATGAGTCCTCATGGTTCGAGGATGGATGATGATTTGCTAGTTTCTTTTCTTCTACTTTCATTTGAGAATTATGTTGTTAAAGATTGTGACCCTATTTGAGACTCCTATTGTAATAGATGGCATTATGAGACAAGTCTAGACTTCCTCTTAGCTTTCATCAAATATTTCTTAAGACTTGAAATAATGTGTTTTTACTCTTCATTGTTCTTTACTTATGTTATGATATGCTAAGTGGCTTACATGGTGCCTTTAGGGGCATTGTGTGCCTTGTTAAATCTAGGGGGTACCCTTAGGTCGTGACAATATATATTGAGTAGAATATTATATAGGTTTTGAATGTAGATGAGATTCTATGTCACTGTTGATGTACACTTTCTTAATGGCACTTCTTAGCTAGTCACAAATTTAAGCCAACTCTCAATAGAAATGTTGTAGCTTTTCAAAATAGAGAAAGGAAAGTTAAAAGATATGAGTATATATGACTCTGTAAGTGTGAATCTGAGTTGACTTTTAAAAATAAATGAGCCTTTTGTTGCAGCGTATCAAGCATCTCAAGTGTTTTATGCTAATGATAATTCCCAAAAAGATTGGGATGTAGTGAAGAAGACTCCACCTCGTGATTCAAATGGTTGATGGTGTTGTAGATGACTTAGAAAATCTTTTACAAAATAAACAGAAAGGAAATAATGATATAAAGTATCTTCAATTAATTAATATGTTTGTTGTTACCTATTCTGATAGGGCATGTCTTTATTATCGCACAGGCTGCTTATTGAGGGAAAATTCACCAGACTGATTTTTCCTTTTGATTCTCCATCAAGGTGTTAATGTTCTGTAGGGAATATTAATACACTTTAATTATGACACGCTAAAGTTCAACAACACTTTTAAAAAGGCCCGTATTTTGATAATTACTTATTTTTGTATTGGAAAATAATAATTTATGGCACTTTTTGTATAGTTTTAACATTTTGCAAAGCTCAACTTAAAACCCCCCTCTTTGTTAATGTGTCAACTGTTATTAGTCATCTTTGTAGGGCTAGATAGAGGATGAGCTGATGATTACCAGATTTTCGTTGTCCATAGTGAATTTCTTACATGTAGTTATAGGATATTGTGGAAAAAATTATTTATAAGCACTCTTTATGTTGAACCTACCACAGCCGATGAATCTGTCCAGCTCAATTCAACAGAGACTTCCAATAGCTAATAAGGATATTGCATCCAAAACTTTTTTAACCCCCAACCAGATTGTTTAGGCATAGGGAGGCATAGGGACATAACTTTGATGTAAAAGTTATGAATCCTTAACTTGTTTCTCTTATTTACTATAGTCCACTGCAACTTTAGTATTCCAACCTTATTCCAATTTGAGAGGTTCAATATATTAAGCCCCGTGTCGACTTGGTCAAAGAGAATAATTTTTTATTGAATAGAATAATTTTTTTATTATTGATAACACTTGTAAGTATTGAAAAAAAACAAACAACTAAACTAGCTCGTATTTGTTCTTACTCACTTATCTCTCCTTTCAGATGTGGTCTGACCACCTTCTAATTACAAATAGCCTATGTATTGTCCTACATGCATGATTTCTTGCTATTCAAACTTCTTCTCATAAAATATTAATATAGTTTGCTTTCTCCAGGCACTATTGATAAGGACGAGAACAAGGACTTACAAACCTTACCACGTCTTCTAATTAAGGAAAGCAAGTGATACATAAGAACTATGTGGTTCTTGAGAAAGAGTATATGCAAGTTAATACTCTATTTCCTTCTTCTACTAATGATGTTAAGCAATACACCCAAGGAGATGAAACAAATACGTTTTTTCATATCGATTTAGATTTTAATTATGTATTTAACTGAAACTATTGCTCACAACATGCTAAAGCTTTTATATTTAGTCGAACAAAACAACTTTTTATTGATAACAACTTGTTCCCAATTGGATTACAGTGAAGGACGAGGAGTTATTTTTTGATAAAAAACAATTTTGCATTCATAATAAGTTCTTTTTATCAAATAAAACAACTTCTCCATGTGCTACTGGGAAGGGACAAGGAAAAGGAGTTAACATCTCTACTGTGTTTTATGGTCAAGGAATGATATTAAGCAACTGAAGTTTGAGCACATGTGAGCAGCTATTTATGGTAGCAAAGCACTCATATTTTGATTATTTAAGTATAAATTTAAGGTTGTTGACTAGACTGATCATTGTAATCATATATTTGTATGGACGAGTGAGTTATGGAAACAATAGAGAGGATACTTGCATGCTACACTTGTCAAGAATAAGTCAATCGTACATGCTCTTAAGAATATACCTAAGGGAGTTGAAAAGAAGGAATGAGAGTGGGTTTGTTAAGGATCATTTTTATTTTGAAAGTTTTCAAGTATGCCTAGTGATTTAATACTCAATTTTCCAAGAGTCTACTTAGCAGCTCTTTATGATAATTAGATATGAAACTCGTTTTTTTAACTTGGTAACTTTTCTTAGTGAAACTTTTCATTTGCAATATTGGACTTCAACTTTTGTTTTTGAGCTTCTGTTTTGCATCTTTGTGTCAAGCAAAATGGATGATGTTG
This sequence comes from Solanum raphanifolium, assembly GCA_036250405.1. Lineage (NCBI taxonomy): Eukaryota > Viridiplantae > Streptophyta > Magnoliopsida > Solanales > Solanaceae > Solanum > Solanum raphanifolium. Next base: position 43,019 of record JAJOOE010012074.1, read on the forward strand.
TGGTAGTCATGTATTAATTTTGTTTTACTAATAATTAAAAATACAAGCAAAAAGTAGTAGAAATGCATAATACCGAACTAAGTGAAAGATGTTTCATCATATTGGTAGCAATCCTATTAGAGAGATTATTTTTAAGTGTTATTTGACATGTTTCTCTTTGATTTAAAGGAAATGAAAGATAGCAACCCACAAAATTTGGCGGCTATTTTCTTTGAGACTCGCAAGAAAGAGAACAAGCTTATTGAATTTATATGTATGATTGAACTAATCATTGTGCAAGAATCATATAGATCTGATTCATGAGACATAGCTGAAGTTGCTTCCTCTGTCTTTTATTTCTTACACAGCTATATTTGCTTGTCGTTTTCATCTATTTTTTATTTTCAGTACAACTGCATGTCCTCTTCTTCCTCTATTTTTTTATTTTATACATAGTTGCACAAACGTCTTCTTCTATTTTCTATTTTCTAAATATCCGCGCGTGCACATTTTTTGCTTTCTTCACAACTACGTTCGCACATCTTTTATTTTCTACATAGCTACGTGCACACATTTTTTATTTTCTACACAGCTGTACCTAATCATACTCTTCAGTAAGAACATAAAAATGTGATTTCATAAGATATATATAGTACTCCTTTGACTATAATTCTAACTCAATAATCTTTAAACGGTTTAATTTCTAAGAGTTGGCTTAGATTTGTGATTTGTTAAGAGCTGCAACTCTGATAGATTATAGAAACTCTAGTGTAGTACTCCCACAACGAGATAAACAAACTTGATATTCTTTCACCTATTGTACTACATAAAGACATATAAACTTAAAAATTATAGATGTTTTAGACTTCTAATACACTAAAAAATGGACACTTGAAGTTCTGATAGGAAACTCTAGGAGATAACAACAATTAGGAATTTAATGAGGTCGCTATCAAAAAGGGAAAAAATGCTTTTGTTAAATGGCAATCAAAGTTAACAATATGATGAAATCATTGTGTCTAGTACTCTCATCTGGTTTTTTTTCTCCAAACACTACATCAAGATGTATACACTTGAAAATTATAAATATTTTAGACTTGTAATGTAGTACCAAATGGACACTTGAAGTTCTATTTTTGTTCATCACTGGATGATTTCTTGGCATATTATTTATAATGAAGCAACAATGCCTCTGCATTTTAGTAAGGTTTTATATTTTTTTGGTACATTTCTTTTATCCAGAAAATTTTTGTCCTTCTTTGATGAAAAAGAAAGAGAAAGCTCGAAGAATAATTTGTAAAAGATATAAATCTTTTTTTCCTAGAAGATGATTAAAGTTCAATAGATATCTATAATATTTAGTAGTAAAAATTCTTAACTACAACAGATTATGTAATAATGAACATTGGAGTTGTATTAAATTTTTTTTTAATGAAATTGACTAAAATGGTTACTTCATCATGGCAATTGTTCTTATTCAAGGGGTCGGCATGGAAATTTATTCTTGTATTTGTGATAAAAATTTGAATTATTTGTCACTGCATCTCAAAGCTTTCCTAATTTTTTTTTTTTACTTCCTTGCCGCTTGTTCATTTTTCTAGATAGCTCTGGGGGGATTTTTGAAATTGAAGTTACAAGTCCAGATTCAAGTTTAGAAGATGCACAAGATCAATATTATTCTTCAATGAAAGTTATGTAAAACATGGTCTCATAGTCTAGCTCGAGATGTTTATTGCCTAAGTTTTGTTTGTTAAGAAACTATTGAAATCTAAGTTTTGTTAACCAATATATGCCAGTGTCTTACATGGATATTTCAGTAGCAATCTAATATTATTTGAATTTTTTTTAATTTTATGATATGAAGCTCTAGAACCATTCGTAGTCAATTAGAAACGAGGTACTGTATTGTCCCTAAAGGTTCATTTAGGACGAGGTATTTTTTTGTCCATGAGGTTTAATCTAGGACGAGGTAGTTTCTCATCCCTAAAGGTTCATTTAGAATGAGGTAGCTTCTCGTCCCTAAAGGTTAATCTAGGATGAGGTACATGCTTGTCTCGAAAGTGACTTAACGACCAGAAATAAAGTACATTTCAACGAAGAAAATAATCTATTAGGGACGAGATATATAGTCTCTAAAAGTGTTTTGGTGACCAGCGTTGTTTCCGACTCTATAAACATTTAACAACTGGCAAAGATATCCTATCACAAGTAACTTTTAGCAAAGAAAGCTATTCGGACAGATGTTGACCAGCCTTTTCCCATCGCAATAGACCATTTGGGACCAATTTTAGACTTTTAGGAACTAGATTTCCCTTCCTTAGAGGTTGATATTCTTGTAGTGTCAATGCAAAAATAAAAAGAAAGACAGAATTAAATAGGAAAGAGCACTGAATGAAAAGAGTGGGATCAGAAGGACTCTTGCTAGGTGACAATCGACGAAGATAGCTTGAGACCACCGATGTGCCAATGGCTCATCAAAATTTCCAGAACACTGACCCTTCAGGTAGGGCCAATAGGCGAGTGAATTATGGCTCGCCGAATGGGAATGTCAAACAGATTGGCAGCTTCGCCGAACTTTCGAAAACACTTCCCTCCAGGAAGGAGCAAAGGGTGGACTGAATCGCGACCACCGAACCGTTGAAAGGGTCTTATCATCGCACAATCACCAGTCCCTATACATTCAGTAAACATTATTCGAAAACAACTAAATTTTGTGTTGCATCCCAAGAAGCGCCTTATTTAACGTCGTGGCACGACGTGGAAACGCACTCAAGCATCTTCCAAATACACTGCTTCAATCACCAACACTTCGTGACATTCTCCAAAATAGAGCTTTAGACGTTGTCATTCACTTTGAAAGTTGGACCATCTTTACCTTCAACCTCAATTGCTCCATTTGTGAACACTTGAGTTACTTTGAATGGGCCAGACTACTTCGATTTGAGTTTTCCCGGGAAAAGCCTCAAATCAGAGTAGTAGAGCAAAACAAAATCACCAACTCGAAAATCTCGCTGAAGGATTTTAGCATCGTACCACTTCTTCATTTTCTCCTTGTAAAAAACTGAACTTTCATACGCCCTGAACCGAAACTCCTTCAACTCATGAAGTTGATTTACTCTTCCTTCCGAAGCATTTCCCCAATTCAGATTTAACACCTTCAATGCACATAGCGCCTTATGTTCAAGCTCGATTGGCAGGTGAAAAGATTTTCCAAATACCAACTGATATGGTGACATGCCAATTGGTGTCTTGAAAGAGGTGTGATACGGCCAAAGAGCATCATATAGCTTCAGAGACCAATCCCTCCGATTTGCATTCAGTATTCTTTTCCAAAATACTCTTAATCTCTCAATTTGAAACCTCAACTTGACCGCTTGTTTGTGGATGATATGGTGTTGCAACTTTATGCTTGACTCTGTATTTGCTCAACAACAATGCAAACAACTGGTTGCAAAAATGAGACCCTCCATCACTGATAATAACACACGGGGTACCAAATCTTGTGAAAATTTAGCACTTTAAGAATTGCACAACACTCTTATCCTCATTGTTGGATAATGTACAGCTTCCACCCATTTAGAAACGTAATCAACTGCCACCAAAATATACTTGTTTCCAAAAGAGCTCACAAACGGACCCATGAAATCTATTCCCCAAACATCGAACAATTCAACCTCTAGGATAGGGTTAAGGGCTAGCTTATGCCTTCTTGATACCCCTATTTATTTTTGGCATTGTATGCACTATTTTACAAAGCCATGGGCATCTTGTTATATTGATGGACAATAGTAGCCATTTTGAAGCACTTTGGCGGCCATTTGCACTCTGCTATGATGTCCACCCACAGGTGAAGCGTGAAAAGCATTGAGAATTTCATTAACTTCCTCTTCCGGTATGCATCATTGAATTATATGGTCTGAGCATTCTCTGAATAGATATGGTTCATCCCATAAATACCTCTTCAAGTCGAACACAAACCTCTTTTGTTGGTAGAATTTCTGACCTCGGGTATTATTCCACACACCACATAGTTAGCGAAGTTGGCATACCAAGGTGGGTTGCTTTGGGTTACCCTCATCACCATTTAATCGGGAAATTCAGCCACAATGTCTCTTTCGTTGGGATCAACCATGTTGATTTCTAACCAAGACAAATGATCTGCCACTTGGTTTTCACATCCTTTTCGATCTTCTACTTCCAAATCAAACTCTTGCAACAACAATACCCACCGAATCAACTTTGGTTTTTCATCTTTCTTAACCATCAAGTACCTAATGGAAGCATGATCCATGTACACCACCACTTTGGTTCCCAAAAGATACGCTCTGAATTTTTCAAAAGCATACACCACCGCTAACAATTCTTGCTCTGTGATGGTAAATTCTTTTGTGCTAGATTCAATGTCATACCTGAATAATAAGTTGGGTGAAATAATTTTCCTTTTCTTTGACCAAGAACAGCTCCCAAGGCAACACCACTAGCATCACACATGAGTTCAAACGGAATACTCCAATCGAGGGCAATAATGATTGGGGTTGATACTAGTTTGTCTTTTAAGCACAAAAATGCATTTAGGCAAGCATAATCAAAATTGAAGGTGGATTCCTTTCCTAGAAAATTGCAAAGTGGGTGTGCTCCTTTAGAGAAGGCCTTTACAAACCGCCGATAGAAACCCGCATAGCCTAGAAAACTCTGGACACCTTTTACCGAAAGAGGAGGAGGAAGCTTGGCAATGACTTCGACTTTAGCTTTATCTACTTGCATTCCTTCTCCTGAAACTTTATGCCCCAACACAATGCCTTCATTTACCATAAAGTGAGATTTCTCCCAATTTAGCACTAGATTGGTTTCCACACACCTTTGTAAAACTTTCTCTAGGTGTTCAAGATAGGCTTCAAATGAATCACAACCGACTGAGAAATCATCCATTAATCCCTCCATTGAGTCTTCCACCATATCTGCAAAAATAGAGAGCATACATCATTGAAATGTTGTGGGAACATTACACAATCCAAAACGCATTCTCTTGTAGGCAAAGGTCCCATAGGTATATGTAAAAGTGGTTGTTTCCTGATCTTTCGGTGCAATGGAGATCTGGTTGTATCTGGAATAACCATCCAAAAAGTAGTACCATCCACGCCTACAAGCCTATCAAGTATTTTGTCCATAAAAATCATTGGGAAATGATCTTTCTTAGTCCATGCATTTAATTTCCGATAGTCCATGCATACTCTCCAACCAGTGACCGACCTCATAGGTACAAGTTCACCTTTCTCATTTAGAATCACTATGATGTTATCCGCGATAGGGTACACCACACCTGAGTCCAACCACTTGATGATTTCTTTCTTAAGCACTTCTTGCATGGGCGGATTTAGTCTTCTTTGATGCTCAACACTTGGGTTGTACTCACTATCCAATTTGATTTTATAAGTGCAAATCCCGAGAGGAATCCCTACAATATCAGCAATTGTCCATCCGATGGCTTTAATGAATAGTTTCAACACCTCATCCAACAATTTCACCTGCCACTCAAGCAAGTCCGCAACAATGATGACGGGCAAAGTGTCATTCGCTCCCAAGAATACATACCAAAGATGGGATGGGAGTTTTTTCAACTCAAGCCTTAGAGGTTCTTCGGTGGATGGTTTAGCCGGAGGACTCTCTCAATTTTTTTAGATCAATATCAAGCTTCACTTGATTTTTAGAATAAGCACCTAATCCCGATAGAGCATCCATAACTTCATCATACGCTTGAACTTCATCCTCATTATAATTTGAAAGAACAATAGTGAGGGGTTCACTCATGCACATACTTTTACTCACAATAACCACTACTTCATCAATCAGATCAATCGTTGAGATCACATGGATTTCACTAGATTTCTTCACCGATTTGCACACATTGAATGTAACCTCTTCATCATTTACATGGAACTTTAACTCACCACTTTAACCATCCACTAGAGCTCTTCCAGTTGCTAAATGAACCCTAAAATAAACCCTAAAAATCATTTAAAACCCCTACAAAACCCTAAGCTCTAAACCCTAAATCCTAAAAATCCGTAAACCCTAAACCTAAAAAACACAAAAAAAAACCTTAAGCCCTAAGCTCTAAACACTAAACCCTAAAACACCCTAAGAAAAACTTAACCCTTAAAAACCCAAAAAACCGTAAAAACCCCTAAACCTAAAAAAACTAAGCTTTATACCCTATAAAGCCCTAAATTGTATAGCTAAACACTAAAAAAACATAAAAGAAACCCTACCCCGTAAACCCTAAACCTATAAACCCTAAATAATCTTAACCTAAAAACCCCAAAGCCCTAAACCCTAAAAACCAAGATAAAACCCTTACTTAAAACCCAAAACCTAAATACCCTAAACCCTAAATCCTAAACCTTAAGCCCTAAGAAACCCTAAACCCAAAACCTTAAGAAACCATAAATCCTATAAACCCTAAAAACTCTAAGCTCTAAGCACTAAATCCTAAAAATACGTAAACCCTAAATCTAAGAAACACAAAAAAAATAAGCCCTAAACCCTTAAAAATCCTAAGAAACACTTAACCCTTTAAAACCCTAAAAAAACTCCTAAACCTAAAAAACTCTAAGCTCTAAACCCTATAAAGCCCTAAATCGTATATGCTAAACCCTAAAACCACAAAAAAACCTTAAACCCTAAACCCTAAACCTATAAAATCTTTAAAAACCTTAACTTAAAAAAACCAAAGCCTTAAACCCTAAAAACCTAAATAAAACCCCTAACCTAAAACCATAAACCTAAAAAAACCATAAGCCTTGAACCCTAAATAGTAAACCTTAAGAAACCCTAGTTCCTATAAACCCTAAAGTAAACCCTAAAAACGATTTAAAGACCCTACAAAACCCAAAGCCATAAACCCTAAAAACCCTTAAGAAGCAGTTAGCCCATAAAAACCCTAAAAAACAAAAAAAAAAACTAAACCTAAAATAACACTAAGCTCTAAACCCTATAAAACCCTAAATGGTTTATGTTAAACCCTACAAAACACAAGAAAATCCCGAAGCACTAAATAATCAATCTATAAAGCCCTAAAAAACCTTAACCTAAATAACCCAAAGCCCTAAACCCTAAAAACCTAGACCTAAAAAAACCTAAAGCCCTAAACCCTAAACATTAACCTAAAACCCTAAATCCTAAACCTAAAACCCTAAGAAACCCTAAACCCTAAACCTTAAGAAACCCTAAAATAAACCCTAAAAACCGTTTAAAACACCTACAAAACCCTAAGTTCTAAACACTAAAAATTTGTAAAACTTAAACCTAAAAACACACAAAAAAAAACCCTAAGCCCTAAACCATAAACCCTAGAAAACCCTAAGAAACACCTAACCCTTAAAAACTCTAAAAAAAACCGAAACTCCTAAACCTAAAAAAAGTCTAAGCTCTAAAACCTATAAAGCCCTAAATCATATATGCTAAACCATAAAATACACAAAAAAAAACACCCTAAGCCCTAAAACCTAAACCTATAAAATCCTAAAAAACCTTAACCCATAAAACCCAAAGCCTTAAACCCTGAAAACCTAGATAAAAACCTTAGCCTAAAACCCTAAACCTAAAATACCACAAGCCCTAAACTCTAAACCCTAACCTAAAACCCTAAATCCTAAACCTAAAGAAACCCTAAGTCCTATGAAGCCTAAAATAAACCCAAAAAACCATTTAAAATCCCTACAAAACCCTAAGCTCTAAACCTTAAATCTTAAAAATCCTAAAACCCTAAACCTAAAGAATACAAAAAATCCTAAGCCATAAACCCTAAACCCTAAGAAACACTTAACCTTAAAAACCCTAAAACCTAAAAAAAACTCTAAGCTCTAAACCCTATAAAGCACTAAATCGTATACGCTAAATCCTAAAAAAATAAAAAATAACCCTAAACCGATAAAACCCTAAAAAACCTTAACCTAAAAAACCCAAAGCCCTAAACCCTAAAAAAACATAGATAAAACCTTTATCTTAAAACCCTAAACCCTAACATAAAATCCTAAATACTAAACATAAAGACCTAAGAAACCATAAACCCAAATCCTTAAGAAACTCTAAATCCTAAAAACCCTAAGCTCTAAACCCTAAATCCTAATAATCTGTGAACCCTAAACCAAAAAAACACACAAAAAAAACCTAAGCCCTAAACCCTAAAAAAACCCTAAGAAATAGTTAACCCTAAAAAACACAAACCCCCCCTAAACCGGAAAAAACTCTAAGCTCTAAACCATATAAAGCCCTAAATCATATATGTTAAACCCTAAAAAACACAAAAAAAAATTTAAGAATAAACCTATAAAATCCTAAAAACCATAACCAAAAAACTCAAAACCTTAAAACCTAAATAAAACCTTTAACCTAAAACCCTAAGCCTAAAAAACCCTAATCCTTAAAATCTAAACCCTTAGCTAAAACCCTAAATCCTAAACCTAATGAAACCCTAAGTCCTATGAACCCTAAAATAAACCCTTAAAACAATTTAAAACCCCTAGAAAACCCAAAGCTCTAAACGCAAAATCCTAAAAATTCTTAAACCCTAAACCTAAAAAATAAAAAAAACCCGAAGCCCTAAACCCTAAACCCTAAGAAACACTTAACCCTTAAAAACACTAAAACCCCAAAATCCATTAAACGTAAAAAACCACTAAGCTCTAAACCCTATAAAGCCCTAAATCATATATGCTAAACCCTAAAAACTCACCAAAAAAGAACCTAAGTCGTAAACCCTAAACCTATAGAACCCTAAATAACCTTAACCTAAAAAACCCAAATCCCTAAACCCTGAAAATATAGATAAAACCATTAACCTAAAATGCTAGACACCTAAAATATTGAATCCTAAACCTAAAGCCCTAAGAAACCCAAAACCCAAAACCTTAAGAAACCCTAAATCCTATAAACCCTAAAATAAACCTTAAAACCCATTGAAAACCACTTAAAGACCCTAAGCTCTAAACCCTAAATCCTAAAAATTCGTAAACACTAAACCCAAAAAAAAAACACAAAAAAAAAACCTAAGCACTAAACCCTAAACCCTAAAAAACCCTAAGAAACACTTAGACCTTAAAAACCCTAAGAAAACCCAAAAACCCCTAAACCTGAAAACTTTTAAGCTATAAACCCTATAAAGCCCTAAATCGTATATGCAAAACCGTAAAAAACACTAAAAACCCTAAGCCTTAAACCTTAAACCTATAAAATCCTAAAAACCCTTAACCCAAAAAACCCAAAGCCCTAAACCCTAAAAACCTAAATAAAACCTTTAACCTAAAACCCTAAACCTAAAAGACTCTAAGCCCTAAACCCTAACCTAAAACTCTAAATCCTAAACCAAAAACCCTAAGAAACCCTAAATCCTATAGACCCTAAAATAAACTCTAAAGCCCATTTAAAACCCCTACAAAACCCTAAGCCCTAAACCCTAAATAACCCTAAGAAACACTTAACCCTTAAAATCACTAAAAAATCCACAACCTTAAACCTAAAAAACACAAATCCTATAAAACCCTAAGTCCTATATGCTAAACCCTACAAAAAAAAAACCGAAGCGCTAAACCATAAACGTATAAAACCCTTAAAATCCTAAATATAAAAATCCCAAAGCCCTAAACCCTAAAAATCTAGTAAAAAATCCTTAATCTAATATTCTAAACCCAAAAAAACCTAAAACCCTAAATCCTATAAACCCGAAAATAAACCCTAAAAACCGTTTAAAACCCTTACAAAACCCTAAGCTCTAAATCCTAATTCCTAAAAAATTGTAAACCTTAAACCTAAAAAACAAAAAAAAAAAACCTAAACCCTAGAAAATCCTAAGAAACACTTAACCCTTTAAGATCCTAAAAACCCCTAAACCTAAAAGACTCTAGGCTCTAAACCCTATAAAGCCCTAAATCCTATATGCTAAACCCTAAAAAACACAAAATAAACCCTATGTGGTAAACCCTAAAAACCTTAACCTAAGAAACCAAAATCCCTAAACACCTATACACCTAGATAAAACCCTTATCCCAAAACCTTAAACCTAAAAAACTCCTAAACCCTAACCTAAAATCCTAAATCCTAAACCAAAAGTCTTAACAAACCCTAAACCCAAAACCTTAAGAAACCCTACATCTTATAAACCCTAAAATAAACCCTAAAACCGATTGAAAACCACTAAAAGACCTTAAGCTCTAAACCCTAAATCCTAAAAATCCGTAAACCTAAACCCAAAAAAACACAAAAAAAAAAATAATCCCAAGCCCTAAACCCTAAACCCTAAGAAACACTTAACCCTTAAAAACCCTAAGAAACCCCAAAAACCCCTAAACCTAAAAAAACTCTAAGCTCTAAACCCTATAAATCCCTAAATCGTATATGTTAAACCCTAAAAAACACAAGTAAACCCTAAGCCCTACACCTTAAACATATCAAATCCTAAAAACCCTAACCTAAAAAACCCAAAGCCCTAAACCCTAAAACCCTAAACCTAAAAGACTCTAAGCCCTAAACCCTAACCTAAAACACTAAATCCTAAATCGAAAACCCTAAGAAACCCTAAATCCTATAAACCCTAAAATAAATTTAAAACCCCTACAAAACCCTAAGCCCTTAACCCTGAAAAACCCTAAGAAACACTTAACCCTTAAAAACCCTAAAAAAACCCTAAACCTAAAAAACACTAACCGTATAAAACCCTAAATCCTATATGTTAAACCCTTAAAAACACAAAAAAGAACCCGAAGCACTTCACCATAAACCTATAAAATCATAAAAATACAAAGCCCTAAACCCTAAACACCCTAAACTCTAAACCCTATAAAGCCCTAAATCGTATATGCTAATCCCCAAAAAACACAAAAAAAAACCTAAACCTATAAAACCCTGAAAAACCTTAACCTAAAACACCCAAAGCCTTAAACCCTAAAATCCTAGATAAAACCCTTAATCTAAAAACCTAAATCTAAAAAAAAACTTAAGCCCTAAACACTAAACCCTAACATAAAACCCTAAATCTGAAACATAAAACCCAAAGAAACCCTAAATCCTATAAACCCAAAAATAAATCCTAAAAGCCATTTAAAACCCCTACAAAACCCTAAGCTCTAAAGCCTAAATCCTTAAAATTCATAAACCAAAACCTAAAACACACAAAAAAAAACCCTAAACCCTAAAAACCCCTAAAAATCACTTAACCCTTTAAAACTCAAAAAATAAAAAAATAAAAACCCTAAACCTAAAAATCTCTAAGCTCAAAACCCTATAAAGCCCTAAATCGTATACGCTAAACCCTAAAAAACAAAATAAAACCATAAGCCCTAAAGCCTAAACCTATAAAATCCTAAAAGACCTTAACCTAAAAGACCCAAAGCCCTAAACCCTAAAAACCTAGTTAAAACTCTTAACCTAAAACCCTAACCTAAAACCCTAAACCTAAAAAACCCAAAACCCTAAAACCTAAACCCTAAACCCTAAATCCTAAAGCTTAAACCCTAAGAAACTCTAAACCCTAAACATTATGAAACCCTAAAACCCATTTAATACCCCTACAAACCCCTAAGCTTTAAACCCTAAATCCTAAAAATAAGTAAGCCCTAAACCAAAAAAACTCTAAGCTCAAAACTCTATAAAGCCCTAAATCGTATATGCTAAACCCTAAAAAACATTAAAAAAAACCCTAAACCCTTAAAATTCTAAAAGCCCTTCATCTAGAAAACTCAAAGCCCTAAACCTTAAAAACCTAGATAAAATCCATAACCTAAAACCCTAAACCTAAACCTTAAACCCTAACCTAAAACACTAAATCCTAACCCTAAAACACTAAGAAACCCTAAACACTAAATCCTATAAACCCTAAAAAAACCCTAAAAACTATTTAAAACCCATACAAAACCCTAAGCTCTAAACCCTAAATCCTAAAAGTACGTAAACACTAAACCTAGAAAACACAAAAAAAAAACCTAAGCCTTAAACCGTAAAAACCCCTAAAAACACTTAACCCTTACAAACCCTAAGAAAACCCAAAAACGCCTAAACCTAAAAACTTTAAGCTCTAAACCCTAAATCCTAAAAATCAGCATACCCTAAACCTAAAAAATATCAAAAAGCCCTAACCCCTACAAAAAATCTAAGAAACACATAACCCTTGAAAACCCAAAAACCCCTAAATATAAAAAACTCTAAGCTCCAAACCCTATTAAAGCCCTAAATCGCATATGCTAAACCCTAAAAGCACGCACATAAAAAAAAACCCTAAGCCTTAAATCCTAAACGTATAAAACCCTAAAATACCTTAACCAACAAAACCCAAAACCCTAAACCTAAAAATACTAAAGTCCTAAACCCTAAACCCTAACCTAAAACCCTAAATTCTAACCTAAAAAAATACTAAACCCTAAACCTTAAGAAACCCTAAATCCTAAAAATGTGTAAACCCAATACCTAAAAACACAAAAAAAAACCCTAATCCCTAAACCTTAAACCGTAAAATACCTTAAGAAACACTTAATCCTTACAATCCCTAAACCCTATAAAGCCCTAATTCGTATATGTTAAACCCTAAAAAACACAAATAAAACCATAAACCTTAAACCCTAAACCTACAAAATCTTAGAAAACCTTAACATAAAGAACTCAAATCCCTAAACCCTAAAAACCAAAATAAAACCCTTAACCTAAAACCGTAAAACTAAAAAAACCATAAGCCCAAAACCCTAAACCATAACCTCAAATCCTGAATCCTAAACCTAAAACCCTAGAAAACCCTACACCCTAAACCTTATGAAACCCTAAATCCTATAAACCTTAAAATTCATTTAAAACACCTACAAAACTCTAAGCTTTAAACCTTAAAAATAAAAAATACGTAACCCCTAAACCTAAAAAAACACAAAAAAAACCTAAGCCCTAATCCATAAAAACCCCCAAGAAACTCTTAACCCTTAAAAACCCAAAAAAACCCTAAACCTAAAAAAACTTCTAAGTTAAAACCCTATAAAGCCCTAAATCGTATATGCTAAACCCTATAAACACACAATAAAAACCCTAAGCCTTAAATCCTAAACATATAAAACCCTCAAAAAGCTTAACCTACAAAACCCAAATCCCTAAACCCTAAAAACCTAGATAAAACCCTTAAGCTAAAACCCTAAACCTAAAAAACCCTAAACCCTAACTTAAAACCCTAAATCCTAAACCTAAAACCCTAAGAAACCCTAAACCCCAAACCTTATGAAACCCTCAATCCTATAAACCCTAAAAACGATTTAATACTCCAACAAAATCCTAAGCTCTACACCCTAAATCCTAAAAGTCCGTAAACCCTAAACCAAAAAAGCCCATTCCCTAAACCCTAAACCCTAAAAACCCCTAAGAAACACATAACCCTTAAAACCCCAAAAAGAAATACCTAAACCTAAAAAAACTCTAAATTCTAAACCCTATAAAGACCTATATCGTATATGTGAAATCCTAAAAAACGAAAAAAAAAATACACTAAGACCTAAACCCAATACCTATAAAATCCTAAAAAACCTTAACCAAAAAAACCCAAAGCCCTAAACCCTAAAAAACTCTAAGAAACACTTAACCCTTAAAAACACTAAAAAAACCCGAAAACCCCTAAACCTAAAATACTCAAAGCTCTAAACCCTATAAAGCCCTAAATCGTATATGTTAAACCCTGAAAAACACAAACTCTAAACCCTAAACCTATAAAACCCTAAAAAACCTTAACCCAAAAAACCCAAAGCCCTAAACCCTAGAAACCTACATAAAACCCTTAACATAAAACCTTAAAACTAAAAAAGCCCTAAGCCTTCAACCCTTAACCCTAAACCCTAACCTAAAACCCTAAATACTAAGCCTAAAACCCTAAGAAACCCTTTACCTTAAACGTTAAGAAACCCTAAATACTATAAACCCTAAAAACCACTTAACATCCCTAAAAGAAACCTAAGCTCTAAACCTTTAATCCCAAAAATCTATAGACCTTAAACCTAAAAAATACAAAAAATCCCTAAGCCCTAAACCCTAAGAAACACTTAACCCTATAAAACCCAAAAACCCCTAAACCTAAAATACACTAAGCTCTAAACCCTATAAAGCCCTAAATTGTATATGGTAAACCTTAAAAACACACAAAAAAAAAGTCCTAATCCCTAAACCTATAAAATCCTAAAAAACCTTAACATTAAAAACCAAAGCCTTTAACCCTAAAAACCTAGATAAAGTCCTTAACCTGAAACCAAAAACCTAAAAAACTAAAGCCCTAAACCCTAAAAACCTAAATAAAACCCTTAACCTAAAACCCTAAACCTAAAACAACCCTAAGCCCTAAACCCTAACCTAAAACTCTAAATCCAAAACCTAAAACCCTAAGAAACTCTAAAGCCTAAACCTTATGAAATCCTAACTCCTACAAACCCTAACATAAACCCTAAAAACCATTTAAATCCCCTATAAAACCCTAAATCGTAAACCATAAACTCCAAAAAAACCCTAAGAAACACTTAACCCTTAAAACCTCTTTAAAAACCCCAAAACCCCCTAAATGAAAAAAAAACTCTAAGCTGGAAACCCTATAAATCTCTACATCGTAAAAAACACAAAAAACCCTACGCCCTAAATCCTAAACCCTAACCTCAAACCCTAAATCATTGCCCTAAAACCCTAAGAAACCTTAAACCCTAAACCTTAAGAAACCCTAAATCCTATAAACCCCAATATAAACCCTAAAACCCGTTTAAACCCCCTAAAAAACCCTAAGAAACCCTAAACCTTAAGAAATCCTAAATCCTATAAATTTTAAAATAAACCCTAAAAACCAGTTAAAATCCTTACAAAACCCTATGCTATATACCCTAAATCCTAATAATTCGTAAACCCTAAACGTAGAAAACACAAAACAAAACCCTAAGATCTAAACCCTAAGAGACTTAAGAAACACTAAAAAACTACAAAAATCCCTAAACCTAAAAGACTCTAAGCTCTAAACCCTATAAACCCCAAAATCGTATATACTAAACCCTAAAAAACACAAAAAGAATCATAAGCCCTAAACCCCAAACCTATAAAACCCTAAAAAACCAAAAACCCTAAACCCTAAAAACCTATATAAAACCCTTAACCTAAAACCCTAAACCTAAAAAAAACCTTAGCTCAAAACCCTAACCTAAAACCCTAAATCCTAAACCTAACACACTAAGCAACCCAAAACCCTTAACCTTAAGAAACCTTAAATCCTATAAACCCTAAAACCCATTTAGATCCCCTACAAAACCCTAAGTTCTAAACCCTCAATCCTAAAAGTTCGTAAACTCTAAACCTAAAAGACACGAAAAACCCTAAGCCCTAAACTCTAAAAACCCAGATAAAACACATAACTTAAAACAATAAAACAAAAAAAAACTCTAAACCCAAACCTAAAACCCTAAGAAACCATAATCCCAAAACCTTAAGAAACCCTAAATCCTATAAACCCTAATATAAACACTAAAACAATTTAAAACACCTAAATATCCTAAGCTCTAAACCCTAAATCCTATAAACCCTAATATAAACACTAAAACAATTTAAAACACCTAAATATCCTAAGCTCTAAACCCTAAATCCTAAAAATACATTAACTTTAAACATAAAAACACACAAAAAAACCCTAAGCCGTTAACCCTATTGATGTGCCGCGAAATCTTGGCACATTTGATTCTTAAAAATGAGGAACTAATACTATAATCGAGTGTATTTTTGTATACTTTGATATGTTTGTTAATGCTGCAGATAGAATGTGGCATGTGTAGAAAAGTGGAAAAAGAAGCAGAGGGGCCATGAATCCGTCCGTGAAAATTACTTTGTCAAAAGTTTTGTGGCCCTTATTGAATATTGATTCTGCCTGAAATCCACGAGGGGTTTCACGGACCGTGGTACTTACCAAGGCCTGTACAAGCTTCTGTACAGCATACTTAGTGTAACATATTTAAACTTTTCTATCTTTTAGTTTTTGTTCATTTTTTTTATTCTGTGGCCCTTCTCAATGATAGATTGGGTGACGTCATTCTTAAGGCAATGTGTCACGATGAAATTACACAGGGGAAGTCTGTGTACCCGATGGTGTGCCGTTTTATTGATTTTTGCACTAATTAGTGGTGTGTTTCTCAGGTACTATGGCACCCAGAAGGAAGAACACATCTATACCTGCCCCCTCATGACTTTTCAATCCGAAGGTCACACTGACTCCGAGTCTAGTAATTCTGAGGTCCAGATAAATGTCACACCGAAAGATCACTCACCCAGACAAACAAAGAGAGCAATTCTCCAAGACACTCCTCCCCAGTCTGAAGAGGGAGGTAGTAGTCCCGGTAGTGGTGAGGAATCAGAAGATGAATTTGATGCTGGTTCGATAAGAAAATCTCTTGAGGGCTCGGGGGACAGTACAGAAGCTGAAAGCAGTTCTCAGAAGATGCAAACACCTCTCCACCTGCGGCGAATACAGAAGCTGAAACTGGAGTACGAGAGGAAGCAGCTACTATAGAGGATGATGAAGAGATCAATGATGTTGTTGTTATGGTGATGTATGTGAACGTTCATAAACCTAACCCTGCACTGAGACCACATCTGATTGCCTGTTACCGTTCCATGTGGACTGTGAACTAATCCGATGAATTTTTCCACAATGGGATTGTAACCAAGACTGGTAGTTTCAAGAAGCGGGTAATTATGCCTGAGACTAGAGTGGTGGTAGCTGACATTAAAGCATTCCTGGATATTTATCGGACGTTTCAATTTCATCAGTTCGATTGGATGGACAATGCACCTGGGGAGTACTCTTACCACCTGACTAGGGAGTTCTACTCCTCGTATGCCGCCACATTGATGAATTTTGCTGCAGAGACTGAGACTACTAAACGTTTACACAAAGACATAACTATGTCCTGGGGTCCACTCAATTCAATTATAGTTCAGGGCAAATCGATCGACATCTCTGAGGCCAACATGATGCTACATGGCCCAGAATACTCTACACCAGCTTCAGTTGGCCTTTTTGAAGGTAAACATCATGAAGTCACCAGTGATACTACTATGGAGATTCAGAGTTCTCGAGAGAATGTTTTGCGCTGGATTGCAAAGCAAATTGCTCTAGATGGGGAGAATTTAGTTTGGGTCACCACGATGCCAATACTTATCACAAAAGCTTCACTATAATTTCCATCCAAGGTATGGTAGGTTGTTGTTCGTGAACAATTGAGGCCCACAGGTAATGATAATACCTTGTCTCCCTCTTTAGCATCTTTGGTAGCCTGCCTCAAGGCTGGTTACTCGGTAAATGTGGGGCAGATCATAGCGACTGAGATGAGAGACAGAGCATTGAATGAGAGAGTCGGGTTTCCATTTCCCTGTCTGATCGGGAAATTGTGTAGACAAGTGGATATTTCCCTAAACAAGCTGATTGACAGATGGCATAGCACATTCAGTCTCATCCAGGTTTTTAAAACCAAGGATGTCGTGAACCATCTCTTTGGCGCGAAGTCTGCAGTTATGGGTACTTTAGTTGTTGTTCCACATGTCCCACTTGATATTCCACAGGCAGACAAAGTCCCAGAGTAGGGAGAGTCATCCCAGCTTTCCACAGAGGCACCACCACCACCAGCTTCTGCCTCCCAGGCTTCAGGTACTTTTGTTACTATTCCTATGATCTTTCTTGAGAAATTGGTTGCAGATCAGCGCCAAACCAGGACAATAGTAGACCAGATTGTACTCCAGATTCCTCAGCTGATAGAGACGAAGGTGTTAGCTGCGAAAAATAAGATCAAAGATGAGATGCGAAAGGAGCTGCCTGTCTTAAAAGATAGAATGGATGGGTTAGAGAACCTTGTTCAGGATAGATTCTAGGTTGCCAGTTCAGTAGAGACTGAAGAGTTCAAATCACAATTGGTCGAGATGAGAACTCATATTGCTAAACTGGCTGAAAATCCAGTACAGGTACCCACTCTGATAATGCCAGAGTCTTTAATGCAAATGCTAAATCAGGCACCCTCCACTCAAGCAATTGATGATCTTTGTGTAGAACTTCCCACGAGTAAGTCTGGCATGAGAAAACACCAAGCTAGAGAGCCTAAGAAGGAGGCCCCTACTGACTCAACCAGAGAGGCAAGAAAGCAAGAAAAGAGAGCCCATAGAGCTTCAAAGAAGGAAGCTTGAGAACGGGAATCCCTTGAACAACAACAGTGAGATGCAGCCTTAGTTGGAGCTTCTGGTAGCGGAGCACCTGCCCTGGCGACTGATAGTCAACCCGATCCTGCGATGGTTTCTGAGAGTGCACCCGTTGATAAGGTTGTTGATGCTGAGCTGACTACCGATGCCCAGAGCGTCATAGCTATGACCCTCCTCACAGCCCTAATTTACATTCCCTATCGACTTTGAGGGAAAAGTCCTTTTTATTTAGGGAGGGGGTGGTGAGCAACCTGCCATAATTGTTAGAAAAATGGAGGTTGTCTCTGTGTGTGACTATTTTTGGGTGTTTTGTGTGTTGAGCTGTGCAGCAGCTAGTTTGTGAAAAATGTGGGCCTGAATCTGAGTTTGACTGTTAGGATCTTTAGATGACATCTTAGATATTGATATGTTGAACATGGCTAGTCTGACCAATTAATTGGTAAACCAAGAAACTAAAAAATGCAGTCTTATGTCGTGTGTGTGTAAATTTGGATTGAAGTTCGAATACTAGGAGCAAAAACTAGAACTTGCCCAAGTAGTCTTGCTTGAATCTGAGAATAACCGGACAGGAAAGGATCAATAGGCCATTTTTGTTAAACCAGTGAAACGACAAAAAAAAAAATAAAGAACTAAATGAAAAGCTTATCACTTGAACCCAATTTGAGCCTTAAATCAGTCTTTGTTCTTACCCCCAACATATACCATATTCTTGGTTCTCCGAAGGTACGATATCACAACTTAGGCCAAAAGCCTAAGTTGAGGGTGATTGCAATCTGAATAGAAAGAAAAAGGGAAAAATAAGGTTCAACCACTGAGCTAAGTGCATATCAAAATTACATATAAGAAAAAAAGAAAGAAAAAAATAATAGCTACTGGGTCGAGCTGAAATAAGGAAAAGAGGGAATCACTCAGAAAAGAGTATGTGAAAACGAAACTTTGGAAAACCAAGGGATTAGTCACTCACGAAACCAAATATCCATTCCCTAGCCCCAAGCCTATATTACAAGCCAATAAAGTCCTACAGTCATCCTATTCCGGGTGTTTGAAAGATAGAGAGTAGAAAGCAAGGGCAAGCCTATGGTAGTTGTTGCTAGTGTTAGAAGTTCTTTGAGAGCATGAGCATAGTACTCAGTCCCAACTATTATGAGCGAGGGACTTCTTTGTTATGAGGACACAGTGATTACATTTAGAAGTAGATTGTGTGAGCTGATAATTCACAGGCACAATCATGATTGACTTTGAGTGATGAGATGTCTTGTATTGATGCTTATATGTTAGATTCAGGATTTTGGATACAATTGTTGTTTAAAAAGGTTGTTGCATAGTTTCAAAAGTGTCTGAACATTTTGAGGACTGAATGTGTTGTGTATCATCACTTTAGGACAAGTAATGGCTCTCAGTTGAGGGTATTGATGTGCCACGAAATCTTAGCACATTTGATGCATAAAAACGAGGAACTAATACTATAATTAAGTGTATTTTTTTATTCTTTGATATGTTTGTTAATGGTGCAAACAGAACCTGGCATGTGTAGAAAAATGGAGAAAGAAGCAAAGAATGATGATGACCAAGTGAAGTTCACGGCCAACCTCACAGACCGTGACCTTCATAACGGTCCGTGGTTGAGCCCGTGAAACTGAACCAGTTTTAAGGCTTGAAAGGAGCTAAAAGTGCAATGAACAAGTGAAGATCACGGCCAACTTCACGGGCCGTGGTCCTTATTACTGACCGTGGTTGTGAACGTGATGCTGAACCAGAGAAGAGGTTAAAAGAAGCTATTAAGTGATGGGGCCAAGTTAAAGTCACGGGCACCTTTACGGGCTGAGAAGGTCATTACGGATCGTGGTACCCGTCGTGATGATGAACTAGTAGATGGACTTCGAAGAGTTGAAATTAGGATCGGTCAAGTAAAGCCCACAGCCAACTTCAGAGGCCGTGGTCCCTAATGACGGTCCATGGCCTCGCCCGTGATGCAAGTTCCAGTGATCAAGTTTGAAGAGAAACTTTTGGCAAGTTTCCAAGGGAAGATCACGGAGGGCTTCACGGTTCGTGAAGCCTTCTATGAGCCGTAGAAGTGGCCGTAGAGCCACCCGACATTTCAGTCCTAGTTCGACTAGGACTCATTTTAAACATTCTATTTTGAATTACTTTAGGCAGTTTTTTGGATATTATTCATTATCTTACGTTTTACGACTAAGAAAGATGCATGACTCTTAGCTTTTGATTTTGGATTTCGATTATTATTATCAATTTGAGGTTCCAATTCAGATTATCAGATTATCGAAGTGATTGTTGATTTGCTAATTATTTTCGTAAGTCTTTCTTAACATGTTTTCGTTCACCATTACTGATTGTTTAGGTGAAAGCATGAGTGGCTAAATACCACGACTGGGTTGTGGGATCCATGACGAAATTCTAGTTACGATCCCATAAAATGAGTAAAACGCAGTCCGTGTTTACAATCTGTAGTTTTTAGCTTTCAATATCGTTATAATCTAATGAGTGCACGCATTAGATGAGCCTGTACCAGGTATTTGTTCGAGAGAAAAAAACTAGTTAGGAAAAAGCTGAACTAAATTAACAAATTTGAGTTCGAGAGAAAAGAACTTTAACACCACACCATTGTAAGCGAGGGTCAAGGTTTGTAACACTCTAGGGTCGAGATAATATGAGTGATAATTATCTGATTAGGCTGAGAAGTGTCAGATAACTTTAACTCGCAATGATTGTGTAAACATTGATTTGCCTGACGCTCAATTACGGAAGAACACAAGAACGAATGTTATGGTAAACACAATCCTGGTTTCTCTTAATTAACTGAATTAACCTTACAACGAAGTAGTCTGTTAGTCGAGAATCTGGATTTTTGACTGCAAGTTTGGTAATTATAACATTTCAACCAAACCCAATTTACTTTTGTCACGACCCGGGAGCACCCCCAAGTCGTAACAAGGCGTACTCGACCCCGAAGGGGTCTTATACGAGCCACATAGTCATTCATTGCATTCAATAATGAAAATAGTGCGGAATAAAAAAAACTTATTTACATCCACACATTTAAACT
>JAJOOE010012075.1:0-41221 GCA_036250405.1 Solanum raphanifolium
CAAAGCATCAAATAAAATTTAAAACAAGGGTTAGGAAAACTCCCTGAGGCCTTTAGGCCTAGCTAGTAGCATGTTCTCTTTATTTTCATCAAGGGTCGTACGCACCCCACACTTAAGCTCAAACGTGCTCCTTAGCTCCAAATTCTAGATACTCAGACTTCTCCAAAACCTGTAAAAACAAAACCAAAAGAAAAAAAATGATACTAATAAAATAAAAATAAAATAAGAAGTTACACTATAAATTGGGTTGCCTCCCAATAAGCGCCTAATTTAACGTCGCGGCACGACACAAGTAAATTCACTACTTTTCTTTCCACTTTGAACTTATGAATTGTACCCCTAACTTTGCATCTATTTTTCTGCTTCTCTCAAGGGTGGTGGTATAAATATAAAGGAACCAAGTAATTTATGTCGCATCTTGCACTTCTTGGCCCTTAAGTGAGGAATCTCGTTTTATCTACGTGGACTAAAAAACTTTAGAATGTAGGGGCCTTGTTCTTCATCAATACACTCATCCATTAGTTTAAATTTTATAGAAAAGTGTTTTGAATGAGATTCAAGTTGCCTCAACTCCAAAGCAGCATTTTTTACAATATTCTCTTTTGTACTCTTTCTCAACATCGATATTAAGGAATAAGGTATAGTTGAATGGTTGGAATTCCTCTTTTTTCTCCACTAGTTGGTCATCATCCACAACAATTAATAATTGGGCATCAGACGCCTCAATCTTTTTGTTCAAGTGAGCCTCTAAGTCATGAATATCTGAGCCAAATTGATTTATGTCTTGTGTGAGCTCAACTCTTCCTTTAATCAGTTGGATTGTCATGTATGTCAGACCATCACGGATAGACTCATGAAACTTTAGAAGTTGAGTTTGTTTTTGTAGCCAAGATTGACTCACTATCTCTGCTTTTTCATAGCTTTCTCTTTGTTGGGTTGCAATCCCAAGGTCAGTAATTTCTAATTGAACAGCGTCAAGCTCATACAGAAATTTCATGATTGCTTTTTGCCCTTCCACACATTCAAATATTTGTTCAGCGATTTTTGAATTAACTTTGTCCAACATGTCTATACATTCAAGCGCCTCTTGTTTTGCATTCTCTGTTTCATCGCCCCTACCAACATCACAAATAACAAAAGAATCATAATAGGGGTTCGGGGGAAGGGAATAAGATTTAGGACAACCATTCTAATGAATATATTGACGACCACATATATCACATAAAGGACATTCATCAACCAACCACGATTTATCCCAATTATCCATATCAATAAGAGTATCAAATTATTCAAACAAAGAAAAAAAATATTTGTTAAAAAAAAAACTTATAAAAACAAAACTTAAATAAATAAAAACACAAAATATAACTTAGACAAATAGTTTATTTCTAAGTCCCCGGTAGCGGCGTCAAAAACTTGTTGCTCCCAATTGCACACGCAAGTGTATGCGGTCGCGCAAGTAATATAGTGGCTCTTAAAAGAACCATATTATCGAACCCAAAGGACTTGTCAATTAACTATTTTTACTAAATTATACTAATCTAATTTATTTAGTTAAGAGAACCAAAAGAGAAGAATGCAAGAACAAAATAATAAAATCACTTACAATAGTTGGAAAATCCCAGGGCTACAGCATGTATTGGATTTCATGTATCATATTTTTGGCTTAGAATTCACTTCATGTAACACCCCGACTTTTCAAAACGTCTAAATTAACTCGTATCTCCGTGGAAAGACAAGGAGGGTGAGTAATAAATTAAAAATGATGTGTTATGTGATATTTTAAGTGTTCAAGTGTGGTATCTCAAGTTTTGAAGTTAGGTAAGTGACAAAATAAAAGTTGGCAAAAGTTACCGTAAATTCCTTTTTAAAGATTTGTCTGAAAGTTGAGTCAAATGTCTCAGACGTTTTATCCCAATATATTAAGAGTTATGGTCCCCGCGAGCTATGAAATTGAAGGTCTACGAGTCTAGTTTCCAACGCATCAAACCATTCGTTCATACGACTTCATAATAGAGAGATATTCGTATTTTCGTGGGACTGCACAAGTAGGCACGTGAGGTGGGGCCCTAAGTCGGTGGAATGTTACATATATCTTCTCCTTTGACGTTTTTCTCCATTTTTAAGCTAAAAAATAGAGAAATTAGAGAAACCCATTTCTAGGATCAAGTGAAATATAGATTTTCTCGACTTAAGTCCTTGACGAAAGTTGTTCTACGCGTTGGACTCATCATCGTGGTATAATTTGTTTTATCAATTGCGTAGCATATCACACTTTAGTGTTGGGTCATCAAGGGTTTGGATATATTTGAAGGTTTTGAAGCGTATTACGACATTAAGATCGAGTATCGAGGGAATATTAAGTAAAAGTCGTTAGGCCACGTGAATTTAGCAAAAAAGGTCCTGACAAACGACTGAGTAGACCTCCTTAACAGCAGGATTGACTTTTATCCGGTTGGCTAGCCCCTTTTTTCCTGAGCTGCCAGAGTTGGGAGATTTGTTAACTTTTATTGTATATATCTTTATGGGTAGGCTGGGGCCCTGTCCCACCAATCTTTACTACTCTTAGAGGCTTGCAGACTAGTGTGTGGGGTTTATAGCTACGTTATGGCCATGCTGGCCTATGTTGTTGGTTTGCGGAAGCTTGTGAGCTATTTTATGTATTGTATTAATATATACCTACTTTTAGTTTTGGTATAGATATCATGGTGGCCTCGACGGCCCAATCAGGACTTCTGTGCTAGTTGGCTATTTATTTATATGATCTCCTGGGAGTAGTTGTTTCTTTTATAGATCAGTTGACAGGGGCCTTGCCGGTCGATGGCTTAGTTTTAAGCCGAGATATACTTGTTTGACTTCTTGATTGCGTGTGGCTGCCATGCGCTAGTAGCAAATGGTTTAGCAGGGTCGGCTCAGGCCTGAGTTTTGGCATTAGGAGGCAGTTGCGCCCCTCGAGTTTAGGGCGTGACACTTCAGTTGTCAAATTACTGGTTTATAGGGTTGATAGTATGGTCCGAGTGGTTCGTCTCTCGCCGCCTACCCCAATTAGCCATCTAATTACATCGTTGAGCGGGGATAGATAAACTAACTGGCGAGCATTTATATTTTATCCTATTTCGTAACCAAGCAAGGTGTTCGTCTGGGCGTCGCTCCTGAACACTAATCACCTCAATCTAATGGGTGGACTGAGCTCTCTATATTCTCTGGTCTATCTAATCCCTCCTCGTTAGATTTTAAGATTAGACACTAGATTTATTTTATGGTGCGCAAGCATAAAATAGTAAAACAAGAATATAGAAGTAATTTGGATTGACAACCGAAAATCAATTCATAAAGCCTCAAATAATCAACATTGAATCCACAGCTATAGCCCCAAAACAAGAGCTTTAGCTACTAATGTCTAAGAAAACAAGAAGAAGAAAAGAACCCTAAAAAGTATTGACAACTTTTTCTTGCAAAGTACCTCCTCATTACTCTATATTGATTGATGTCCTCCAATAATTATTTCTATGGACTATTTATAGATATAGTAAACCTAAATAAAATAATTGAGTCCAAAGCAAATTAGGAATCCAAAACCAAACGGAATTAGAATTCCTCTACGCGTGAAACACTGTAGCCGCCATGTTGGGTTGTTGCTGCCGTTATTTGTTGCCACGTGGAATTTTCCAATTCCAATTCTACTTCAACCAACATATATATTATTTTATAAAGTTTAATCCATTAAACTTCCTGCTTGATTTTCTTCTTCAATATTCCATATTTAATTCGTTTTAACTCCAAACTTCTTCAACTTTACACCAATTTACTCCTACAAATAAAATACATTATTTAGCACAATCCATAAAATAATGTTCAAAAAGGACAAATATAAATAATAAATGTGAGGCAAATAATGATTAAAAATATGTATTTTTGACCTCACATCAACTGTGATAGGGTATTTTATGTATACCCATCTAGCTATAACTGGATCACCAACTAGAGTAGAGACTGATAAGGATTCTGAAACAGTTTCAGGACTGACACCCAAGTTTACAGCTATATAAGGAGTTACAAAAGAAAGTGTAGCCCCTGGATCTAACAACGCATACACATCTAAATGAAAGACTCGTAATGTACCAGTGACCACATCTGGAGAATCTTTATGGTCCTGGTGAGCTGGAGAGCATACAACCTGTTCTGGCGCTGACCGCCACCTGTACCAGATGAAAAACCCTACTGAGTTGGGTGACCTGCTGGTGCTGCTGGAGCTGTATACTGAGCCCTATTATTATTACCTCCATACCTCTGCCTGGCAGAAGGGCAATCCTTCAACCTATAGCCAGACTGACCACACCCATATCATCATTCTCTGCCCGCAAGACACTCACCCGAATAGTTCTTACCACACTTTAGACAAGTTGGGAAAGTCATGTTACCTGGCGTGCTCCCTTAAGACTTAGAGCATGATGCCCTACCTTTCTGATCCTATCGAAACTTGGGGGATGGAGCACTAGCTGATAAAGGTGTTAGGGCGGTATTCCTCCACTGAACCTGTGAGCAATTTCCACCAGCCGATTTCTTCTGAGAGTACTCATAATTTCCTATTTTGGCCTTCTTGTTATCCTTAGCCAATTCTCTAAGCTTATCTCCCACAACCTGCTGAGCATGAGTCATAAGCCTAGAGATATTTACATCCTCTGACAGCATAGCATTTCTGCACTCGGTCTTCACTAAATCGGATATGCCAAATAAGAACTTGCTCATTTGTGCCCTCGAATTAGCAACCATATGTGGAGCATACATAGAGAGCTAAGTGAACTTCAGCTCGTATTCTTGGACCCGTCATTGAACCCTGCTTCAAGTTCATAGACTCTTGTGCCTTAGCCTTTCTCAACTCTTAAGAAAAACATGTCCAAAAAAGCTCCGGTAAAACACGTCCAAGTCATAGGAGTCGCATTCTCACCCTTGTTGTCTTTCCACAGCGTGAACCATATGTGAGTCACATCCTTAAGCTGGTAGGATGCCAACTCCACCCTATCATTCCTAGTCACTTGCATTACCCCAAAGATCTTCTTGACCTCATCAATGAAGTTTTGTGGGTCCTCACTAACTTGTGACCCTAGAAACTCAGGCGTATTCATTCGAACAAAATATCGAACCCTAGTTATAGCTAGTCCACTATTAGTGTTTGCAAGAATTGGAGCTTGCCGATTGTTCTGGTTAGCCACACTCTAAGCCAAGAGCTGAATCGCATTCCAAAATTCTGCATTTGTAACCTCATAGTTCAGGACTGGAGGAACTACATTAGCATTGCGTGCATTCGTATTCCTTGCGTAAGCTCTACAAAGAGGCATGATCTGAAAAGCATAACGATGGATAAGAAAGGTGATCATACCCATACACAATAAGAATAGCAAAGATAGTGAAGTTTTTCTTAAAACACTTCACAACCTCCCTCTCAGAGAATGTGGTGCACTTCACACCCATGAAAGAGACTCTACTTAGTGCGGCTTTCAGACATCATGGGACTCTACTACTAATCCGAATAGATAAAATATACTAAGAGTTTGGTGATACTGAACAATTGCTCAAAAACTAAAGTTGAATCTACTACTATGTCTGAAAAAACCTCTAACTGGTTAGAGTTGCTAGGACATGCCCCTCAGCTAACTCTAATAAAATTGAAAACTAAATAAAAAGACTAGAAATGAGAATCATGTCTATTGTGCTCGAAGTATGAGGACTCACTACTGAAGCAACCTACATAATGAAAGGATGTAGCGCAGAGTATGCGTCAGTACTTGGAATGCACTGAGCATGCAGGATATAGATATAGATTGAAATAGATATATAAACTGAATAAAGCATAACTGAGCAAATGACATAAACTAAGCATAATACATATATGCTGAATTATAACTGGAAACTGAGCTAAATACAATGACCAAGTACTAATCGTGAACATAACATGCTGAGAGTGAATACTGAAGTATAAACTGAAAACCTAGTCAAATGCACTAGAGTCTAACTTTGGGAGCTACTATTAACCGACATAAAACCACATGAGCTAAATGTGGAGTCTGATGTATAAGCCCCATCGAGAGGACCCAATATACCTTACCAAGGGTATAAAGGCATGATTGGCGTGATCACTAAATTTGATGCCCACCGAGGGGACTTATACTCCTACGGGGGTACATAGTTCTGGGACTATGAGGGTACATTGAACCCTAGTCCAACTTGGTGCTAAGCCTACTCCCAATTGAATATGTATATGACACAACATAACTAAAATACTGGATAGCTCAAAATACTAACATGCAAATCTAAGAATGCACCTTAATGTACTGATAATGTAACATTCGGAATCTGGAGCATGATTATCTGTTTTATTGACCTAGCAAGTATAATTCATGAACTAAAAGAAATTATACAACTAGGGTTCTGAGTTTCATGCAAGGAACTAAGAAAACTTTCCAAGAAATAAGCTAATTCGATTAGGAATACTATAACAGCTAAATAACCACAATTTTCTATAGTTTTAGAAAACCCTAGGTCTAAACAAGATATAAAAAATCAAGAATCTGACAAAATTCTAGGGACCTAGTTGATGACAGGAACCCACTAGTGAATTCCCACATACTTGGTGACAAAATTCATGAAGAAATCTTTCAATTTAGGGGTTGGAACTGAAGAAAACCTTCTGCTTGTTCTTGAGGGGTTGGTCGACTCCTTCTTATCTTTTTGCTCTAAGTTTTGGTGAATGTTTTGTGAATAAAGGTTTTGGTTAAGTTCTGACTAAATTACTAGGCTTAAACTGAGTAAAACGGCGTAGTTTAGGTGTTAAACGACATAGTTTAAATGTCCAACGCATAAGGGAAAAGACCAAAATGACCCCAACTTAGAATCTGACGGAGGCCGACCACGGCGCAACAGGCGGACCGTCGAAGGGACCATGGCCCGTCAAGTGGTTCGTGGTTTGATGGCCAGTGTCTACAGGTTCTGGGAGAGGTTTAATCATGAGCCCTACCCCCCCTGTGTGAAGGACCACGGACATGAAGGCCACTGTGGTTCTTCACTTGGGCTGGGTTCTGCTGGCTCAGGTCTACAGACCCTCCCACGGCCCATCATCAAGACCACGGCCCGTGGTGGACTCCGTGGTCTGATGCCTCAGCCCTGATGGCTCTACCTGGCTTCCACGAGCCTTTCCACGGCTCGTGTGGTGGTCCACGACCGGTGAAGGGCTCTTTGGTCCACCGAATTTTCTGTTGTCCAAGTCTGTTAAGTCTGAGGTGTTACAATAACAATTGCAGATCTTAAACTCATTCAATACTCAATACATAATGAACTAACACATTAATAAAAAAAAAGTGTACACATTCTAAGGGACCAGCTCAATCTATGTATTATACTAGCATTGTATCCGACCTGCCATAATACTAAATATATATCGATGTGGTACCCCATTCAATGTATTATATATATATATATGTGTGTGTGTGTGTGTGTGTGTGTGTGTATTAGTGTAGTACTTGATCAAACAAATAATAAAATACACAATATATAAGTACTAGCACAATACTCTATCTAATGTATAGTAAAATATTTAATATAAACGTACAACTATGGTACCTGATAACTTATGCATCTCAAGCATCCGAATTTCACATCATCAAGTCAAGCATACTCGAAGAAAAACCAACAACCATTTAAGTCAAGAGTATGCGTGAATCTAAGTCAAGTCTAACTCTAATTATCCATAACCTACCTTTGAAAATCCCAAATACATGTTATTTTACCATAGCCTTACCTTTTCTCGAAGCTTCGGTTTGTTCATGATCTAAAATACATAAATTTCAATTATTCAATAATTCTAAGCCTTAGGAACTAAACCCCATTAATTTCACCTTGATCATAGCCTAATCCTCAAGTTAGGGAGTTTTTCACGCACCAATTTCCCTATAATCCATGTTAGATAGAGGCTTTTACTATGCTAGGAAGTAAAATTTAAAAACCTAGGATTGTTATAATACCCATTTATGGATACCTATAAGGAATTCCGACCCTAGTTCTAAGATTTTCTGTCTCAAGATTACATGAACTTAACAAAGTAATTGGTGTTAGAATGGAGTAATGGACTTACCTTGATGATAAGAAAAGCTCTACCATGTGAAAATTTCCACTCTCAACTGTTATCTAGAGTGATAACTGTTGTTGTAAGAAAACTCTATGAGAGGTAATTTATCATCCTAATTACCTTTAAAATCTATCACATAAGCTCTCAACATATCCTCTAAATTCTGAATCATACGCTCTGCTTGACCATCAGTCTGAGGATGGAAAGCAGTACTCAAATTTACCTTCGAACCCAAACCTTTCTGGAAAGACTTCCAAAATTGTGTGGTGAATTGTGCACCTCTATTTAAAATGATGGACACGGGAACTCCATGAAGTCTGACTATCTAGTGAATATATAACCTGGCATAATCTTTTGCCGAAAAGGTAGTCTTTACTGGCAAGAAATGAGATCATTTAGTCATCCGACAATCAACCAAATAAAATCATGTTACCTATGAGACCGTGACTACCCAGTAATCAAATCCATATTGATCATCTCCCACTTCCATTCCGGAAGATCTATGTTCTGAGCCATACCACTAGGCCTTTGGTGCTCTACCTTGACTTATTGGAAATTTGGGCACTTAGCAACGAACTCTGCAGTACAACTCT
This sequence comes from Solanum raphanifolium, assembly GCA_036250405.1. Classification (NCBI taxonomy): domain Eukaryota; kingdom Viridiplantae; phylum Streptophyta; class Magnoliopsida; order Solanales; family Solanaceae; genus Solanum; species Solanum raphanifolium. The sequence goes on from JAJOOE010012075.1 coordinate 8,716, forward strand.
TCATACTACTCCACTAATAGACTTCCCTCAAGTCACAATACATCGTTATGGAACCGGGATATATTGAATATCTAGAGCTATGAGATACCTCTATGATCCTCTATTGGAGTTCATCCACCTTTAGTACGTACAATCTACCTTGATACCTTAACACATCATCTCCCCCTTGTTCAAAAGCCATCAATTTTTGCTTATGAATATTTGCCTTCAATTTAAGCAAAATAGTGTCTTGGTCTTGTTTCTCTTTCACTTTAGACACTAGTGATGATGCAGCCCCATTCATCACCACTACACCTCCTTCATTGGAATCCAACAACCGAACTCTCAATCTTGCAGTCTGTGCACATTTTTGGCTAATTCTTTTTGCCTTCCTAAACTTGGGCAGTACTGCCCATAGATAACCTGCTCAAAGCATTAGCAACAACATTAGCCTTACCTGGGTGATAGAGAATACTCATGTCATAATCCTTGAGTAACTCCAACCACCTCCTCTGTCTGAGATTAAGCTCTTTCTGACTGAAAACATACTAAAGACTCTTGAGATCAGTGAACACATCTACATAAACACCATAGAGATAGTGATGCCATATTTTCAAAGCAAACACTACACTAGCCAACTCGAGATCATGAGTTGGGTAATTCTTCTTGTGAATCTTAAGTTGTCTGGTGGCATAAGCTATAACTTTACCATTTTGCATCAATACACAACCAATTCCAACTCTTGACATATCACAATACACAACAAAGCCTTGTGTACCCTCCGGTAGGGTCAACACTAGGCCAGTAGTCAACCGGGTTTTAAATTCCTGAAAGCTTTTCTCACAAGCCTCACACCATTGAAACTTAACTCTTTTCTAAGTCAACTTGGTCAATGGGGATGAAATAGATGAGAAACCCTCGACAAACCTTATATAATAACCAGCCAATCCCAAGAAACTCCTTATATCAGTTGGAGATGTAGGTCTTGGCCAGTTCTGCATGGCCTCAATCTTTTGAGTGTCAACTCGAATGCCTTCTCCAGATACAATGTGGCCTAAGAATGCCACAGACTCAAGCCAAAACTCACACTTGGAAAATTTGGCATACAACTCTTTATCTTTGAGAGTTTGGAGAACTACTCTGAGATGACTAACATGATCCTTCTCATTTTTCTAATTGATTAGAATGTCATCAATGAATACGATAACAAACATATCAAGATAAGGCTTAAGCACTCTATTCATAAGATCCATGAACGTTGCACGGGTATTTGTCAAGCCAAAAGAGATAACTAGAGACTCATAATGACCATAACGGGTCCTGAATGTTGTCTTCAAGATATCACTCTTTCTTACCCTCAACAAATGATAGCCAGATCTGAGGTCTATCTTAGAAAAACAAGTGGCATCCTAAAGTTGATCGAAAAGATCATTGACTCGGAAGTGGATACTTATCATTGATAGTAACCTTGTTCAACTAATGGTAATCAATACACATTCTAAGAGAACCAGTGTTCTTCCTCACAAATAAGATAAAAGCGCCCCAAGGTGAGACACTAAGTCGATTAAAACCCTTATCAAGAAGATTTTTCAACTGCTCTTTTAACTCTTTCAACTCGGTTGGAGCCATTCTATATAGTGGAATAGAAATAGGTCGAGTATCAGGAAGAATATCTATATCAAAGTCTATTTCTCTCTCAGGAGGGACTCCGGGAAGATCATCTAGAAAGACCTCTGGAAACTCACTCACAACTGGAACTGACTGAATAGGCAGTGTCTCAACACTAGAGTCATTAACTCGGTCTAAGTGATAGATGCATCCCTTAGAAACTAAATTTTTGTCCTTAACGTATGAAATGAAAATACCCTTAGGCACTGCTGAACTACTCTTTCACTCTATAACTGGCTCATTAGGAAACTGAAACTTGAGTACTCGAGTTCTACAATCAATTGAGGCATAACAAGCATGAAGCTAGTCCATGCCTAGAATAATATCAAAGTCCACCATGCCTAACACGACTAAGTCTGCCATGGTGTCCTTATGATTGACAGATATAACACAATCACGATAAACTCTCTCAGCTAGAATAGACTCACCAACATGTGTAAAAACACTGAAGGACTCAAGAAATCATTCGGGAAGACTATCAAACTTCATAGCTATATACGGAGTCACAAAAGATAGACTCGCACCTGGATCAAGTAATGCATATACATCAAAAGTAAATAATTTGATCATACTAGTGACAATATCAGGTGAATTCTCTTGCTCTTGGTGACTTGTGATAGCATACAGATGGTTTGCTCCTCTACCAGTCCCTGAAGTAAATCCTCTACGTGCAGCTCTGTCTGCCGGAGCTGCTGAAGAATATTGGGCTCTATTTCCCCATTACCATTACCTTTCATGTTCTTATGGAACTCTCTTATGAAGTGACATGTCTGACCACACTTGAAATAGTCCATGGATCTATCACAACATGCTCCTGGGTGGTTTCTACCACACTTAGCACATGTAGGGGTCCAGTTTGCCCCTTATGCCACACTACCCTGAGATTGAGTAGGTCTGGCTCCAAAGTTTTGCGAATTTTGATTCCTGAACTCACCTCTATTATTTGGTGCAAGTGCACTAGTAGATGATGGTTCAGGTCTAGTTGACCTTTGTTGAAAACATGACCGGTTTACATTACAGGCCTTATGTTGTCCGGACTCATTACCTGTTGTCTTAGCCTTCTTGTTGTGAAACTCTTCCCTATCTCTCAACTTGTCTTCCTTAACCTGTGGCACATGGATCATAAGCCTTTCTATGTACATGTCCCTTATCAACATATTTGTTTTACCCTCCGTACTTGACAAGAGAGACAACCCAGACACAAACAGAGTCATCCTACTCCTCATATCAGCAACCATCTATGGAGCGTAACGGGACAGTTGAGTGAACTTGAGGTTGTACCCATGCTTAAGAGTGAGGAATTCTCTTACCTTTGCCTCTCTCAGCTCATAGGGAAAGAAACACCCCATAAAGGAACTTTCGAACATAGCCCAGCTCACAATTGGTGCTCCTTCAACACTACTCTTCTTCCATTAGTCGTACCAAATCCTCACCACAACCTAGAGTTAGTATGCAGCTAACTCCACTCGATCAACATCAGCAATATGCATAACCTCAAACACCTTCTGCAACTCCACCACAAAGTTCTCTGAATCCTCAGTGACATTTGACCCAGTGAATTCTGGAGGATTCATCCTCAAGAACTCATATATATTTGATGTATCAGCCACATCCTGACAAATCACTCGTGATTGACCAGCTTGGTTGGTCACCACTTAACTCAACATCCGGATAGAATCCCAGAACTCAGCATTTGTGACCACTTCTTGGGGTTGCACTTTTGGTGCATTGGGGACCCCTTGATCCTGGGGATCAACATTCCTCCTAGTAGGACGACCTCAAACAACTCTTTGTGGTGGCATGATCTGAAAGATACGGACAAGCACGAATTAAAAATAAACTTTTATAGAGTTGAACTTTATTGCACGAAAAGAGTATGAAAAAAGTGAGTTATTTCCTAAATGTCATAGCCTCATAATTATAGATGTGGCACACTTCACACCGATAACCATGACTCTACAGACACGGCTTCATAAACTCCCTAGGACTCTTGAACTCTAGGGTCTGATACCAAGTTTGTCACAACCCGAGCCTACACTCTGGACGTGTCCAACACTTGAGAACCATTACTTGTCCCCAAGCAACCTTTGGCCTAGCTCGATACTAAGCGGAAGACTTATTCAACAATATATGAACTCCAAGGTATATATTTACTCAATTTTCTTTAAAAAAATAAAACTCAGAAATGTCTAGAAACATTCAATCAGCCAAAAAAAGGCAACTCAAGTCTTAAACATTAATAATGGAAATGGAAAAGACTCCTCAAAACACTACTGTCTATGAAGCCTCTAAATACTATGATTGACGTCAATAAAAGACCCGCGACATCTAAACAAGACTGAAAGGTAAATGGGGAATCCTCCGGAAGCAAGGAAGCTCACCAAAGCAAATATGGAACAGCAAGTGGTATCAATGGAGCACCTGTTGATGACCCTGAATACATGTATTTGCATCATGAAAAGATGCAGGCCTGATGGTGTCAGTACATTGAATGTACGAGCATGTGAGGAAACTCTAAAACATAAACATAAGCTTGAATTGATAAAAAGAGAAACATACTTACCTCTTCTCAAATCACTCAACTCAACTCAACTCAAAATGAAAGCAATGATAACAATATGCAATATACAAAGTTTTGAAAACAGTAGGCAAGAACTCAAAGTATATGAAAAAACAATAATAAATTTTTTTACTCTTATTTAGGAGATTCTCTAACCGACAACCATCACTATCAGCTATGTGATGATACAGCGTCTCGTCCATGCTGCCAGAACTGTCATATACCTTACCGGAGTATAGGACATCTTCAACCAAGTGGATCCACTAAGTTATGCTTAAAAGAAATAAGGAATCATATAAAAAGTATGATTTTTTACCCATGTTGGCATACATGGTTTATAAGAATTTTGAGTTGTGTGAACTCATCCCCATATCAGTGCTCAATACTACTCCCAATAATATATAACTCATGCTCATATGTATAAAACTAACTCTTCCTCAATTTGAGATAATTACTCAAAAGATTCTCTTAAAACAGATGATACTCAAAACTCCTCATGAACTCATTTGGAAATCAAGGTTTCCTCTAGTTTTAAATGTAAAAGTGTTTACACTTGGGAATACTTAGTTCCCTTATACTCGTTTTAAAATATGAACTCAGCTCTTCTCATTCTCATACTCATTTACTCAAATCTTAAAACAAGTTTTAGAAGATTGTAAAAAGACTTCTCAAAATGAATCGAAAAGGTTCCTCAAACTTTACTCTTAATCTTTACTTTAACTTGAAATGAAGAATTAAGAGTTATGATTAGAATGCAGGGTCTCTCAATGATTTAGGAAGATTTAGATAGTTGATAATAAGAAACAAGCGAAGACACAAATTTGAGAACACTGGCGCGACACGGAGGATGAATTAAATTTTTGGTCGCAAAATAATTTTTGTGTGGGTCTCATTACAAACGCTATGGGTTATGAAATTTAGTGAACTTGATCAATGGAATTGCAGTGACTATGTGACAGCTGAAATTTTAAAGCGTCTCCATGACGCAGACCTGGACACATACTTTTGCTTGATCTTTTCTTCCTCTCCCAAACTCGTCTCAAATCATACCCACTGCAATTCCATTGATCAAGTTCACTAAACTTCATAACCCATAACGTTTGCAATGAGACCCACACAAAAATCTTCGAAGAGACTTAAATCATTTGTAAAACCCTCACCTCAAGAACTCAAAGACCTCCATTATCAATTAAACTCAAGAACTTCTCAAAAACTCAATAATCAACTTCAAGAACAAATTCATGGGTAAAAGTTTACATGATTGGCGTGAGGACAAACAAACCCAAAATTATGAAAGCTTACATACCTCATAAGAACCAAGTTCTTGGCGAAAATCCTCAAAACCCGATGAACACTTGAAGCTTTCTCCCTTTTTCTCCTCTTGAACCTCTCCCTAACCCTTTAAGCGTTTTTGGAATGACTAAAATAGATTCCAATCAATTTAGACCCCTAAAAGGGTGAAAAAACGTGTGGGCCTAGTGGGGTATGGAAAAGACCAAAATACCCCTCCTTAAAACGGATGGAAATGCCTTACTAAGCAGGCTGCACTCAAACAGACATATCTCCTTCATTCGAACTCAAATTTTAGCAAACTGGCGGCGTTGGAAAGAGGACTCAACGACCTTCGATTTGATATGTCATGGGCCACCTAACTCATCATATGCTAAAAGTTATGGTCGTTTAAAGTTGACCCAAAACTCAAAATTTAAGAGTAACTTGCACCAATCTCAATTTAGCTCTTTCTAATTTAGTTCTTTCTAAATTTAGCTCTTTCTAAGATCGAGGTGTTATAGTATATTAGGAAGAAATAAATGTAAAACAACATGACTTGGGTATAAAAGATTGGCATAGGCACTATGGAGGCCTTGACCCACTATGGCAGGCAATTGATCTCTACAATGCTCCTCGATTGGGTTGAGGCCACTATGGCATAGGCCATCTGCCATGACGATATGGATCCTCTAATGATGACGACTAACATTATATTGAGAAGAATTCCTTAGATGCCCCCTTCATAGCACACTCAGGATTTTTGGATAATATTGAAACATACCACCGAGGAAATCACCCTAAGTGGAGTTCTTCTAATCCGTTTCTCATTCTAAAAGTTTCTATGAATTACCAATTCTCTCAACTAATAAAATCAAAGTTCCAAATCATCAAACCATACATCACATATCACAGAAGATCCCTAAATTCACAACACCAAATTTTCATCAAAAACTAGCTTTACCTAGAAGTTCGCCAAGTCTCATCCTAGAAAAACTCCACCTAGATACTAAAATTCTGAAAACTATTATAACAACTAGATGGGTTGTTGCATATGAAGACTAGTGTCCTAAAATCGTACAAATTGTACATTCAAAATAGATACACTTTTGACTTACAAATAACTTATCGTACATATTACAAGAGAAAAAACTTAGACTCCTAACTTTGGAAAATGAGTAATAATTAAATAATGACATATGAGGCCTGTCATATAAACATGTAACTTATAAGGTCTACAATATGAGCATATAACCTACAACATATGAGAGTATAGTCTCAAATGCATAAGCTCATAATCATGTGATCAAGTGTTCTAAAAGACAGAAAAATTATAAGCAATTGGAATTTGTGATCCATGTAGCATGTAATATTTCTTCTAAGAAATGTAACATACAAATAGTTTCTTTTCAAAGCGTATAACATATTAACATGAATTTATTTTCCATGCAATCTATAAGAAAGTGATCGGAAATATTAATAGCATACAACTAACTAGCTGGCAATGCACGTAAGTAAGCCTTGCTTAATAATCGAATAAACCTTTATGGGCTAGCAACTTAGTCTTGATAAACCAATAAACAAATTCATATCAGATCAACAAATAAACCTCAATGGGTTACAAGTAAACCTTAACATGTCATCTATTAAAGTTACTCACAAATAAATTCTAGGACTCGTACTATAACTTTTTAATCTAGTATATGCATATATACTTACCTGGCTTACATAGTTCTCTTTGATTCTCTTATTACCCCAAAAAGATATTCCCCAATAACAATACTATCTTATGACTATGCCTCTAAGGAGACAACTATCCTTGTGAATTAAATAAGGTACTATCTGATCAAAATATGAATTAGTAGTCATGGTCAAAATCAACTAGATATGCCAAAGGTCAATTGATAGAATGTTCACTGGTACGATGGAGCACCTAAAACTACAACACAAGACTCTTATATAGTGGATTCTCATAATCCTTTTTCTAGTAAGGCCTCAGAGTCGGGGCCCTTTATCAACTTTTTCCTTGTAGCTACAGGAGACATTAAATACTTAATACTGACCAACATGAGTTCTGGTGCACTGGTGGGAGTGTTTCACCCTTAACCAGAGGTCTCGGGTTCGAGCCTTGGGTATGGAGAAAATTATGTTGGGAGTGCCATCCCTGAATGGGTCCTGCAGTGTGCAATCTGCATTTAGTCGGGGCTCCAATGTGGGCTCCGGACACCGGGTGGGAAACCAAAAAAATACTTGATATTGTAGAAACTATCTTATAAAGTATTATTTTTCAATCGAAGGAGCTACAAGTACTTGTCGATTCGAATCCATAAAAATTAGCCGATAGTATGATATGCCAACATCTTTAAAAGAAAGCTCACAAATGGTCAAGAATATCAATCATTCTTAATAACTCGAATATGAGGTATCAGTGTGAAGCAAAAAGTCAAATTATGCTCAACTATTAGAACAAAATACTTATAACAAGTATTCCTTGAGATGTTTGTGAAAATTGTCAATGTTGTAGAGTTTTTGTTGCGAGGAGTGCATACATGTAAACACTTTATAACAAGTAAGCAGAACCTTCTTAAAAATGAGTAGTACATACTCAATGTTTCATGTAGCATGTAAACCATAGACAAGGAAGCGGAACCTTTATAATATGAGTAGTATATACTCAATGTATCACATAACATGTTAACCATGGACTAGCAATATATTTTATAAATCATGGGTAAATCATTAACCCCTGGAGGGTATTAATGTCCCACCCCGAGACTATCCCTAGATGTGAAATAGTTCTTATAGTCACAAGTAACTCCAAGTTAACCTCATGGTATAACATAACACTAAGATTACCAAAATCAATGGAAAACTGAAACACACATGCGAAAGCTAAAATTCAAACATTTAGATAGAGCCAAAATATTGAGATTTGACAAAATCTGGAAGACAACATAATATGGAGAAATCTAACTAACTGTATGAAAGCCTCTACTAACATGAGTTGCTAGGACAAACCTCTAGCTAACTCTAACTATTTGAACTAGGAAGAGAAATATTGAAATCAAAGATAAAGAGGTCATCCTCGAATAATGAGGACTCACCAAAGATGCTTCAATATTGACTGAATATGTATTAACTGTGGGCTGGATGATAAGCATCATAACCTATATTATCAAATAATGTAGGCAGAAGTATGTGGTCAATACTTGGAATGTATTTAGTATGGAGAAAAGGCATAAATAACATGATATTTGATGCAATGACCAAGTAAAACAACATCAAACTAAGATAATATGATCCAAAATACTTATATACAAGGTCATGCACTATTTGAAAATCTGACTGTGTGAGATACTAAAATTGATATATACCATGCGAGCTACTATATATAGTTTAGTGTACTGCTCCTACACAAAAAAAAGTGTCCTATACTTGCCAAGGTAAGGGACTTGATATCTGAGCTAAGGTGGATCCGCTAGCTAAAGCCTATAAAGACAAATCCTACGGTGGGACATAGTTCTGGGACTCTGAGATTGATACTAAAGGTCCACGAACCCAAACATAAGCCTTCATCCCTAGAGTTCACTTGATGTTAAGTATACTCCTAGCAGAAACATGCATATATCTAGGAACAATAATAATATGATAATATTGAATAATACTGCTAACTGATTGTAACACCTCGGATTAGAGAAAGGCTAGAAATGAGTCAAATGGGCATGTCAAGAACCTAAAGGTGGACCATGGAACCCTCCACAGAGCCCTATAAGGGACATGTAGGGGACCACAGTCTATTAGGGTGCTCGTGAGGAGTTCCCAAAACCTGCCCAGGCTGGTGTCCCTCCCACGGAAGCCTTGACGGCCCGTGGTGAGGTAGACAGGTCGTCCAAGGGCTCGTCAAGTTGCCCACTCAGAAGGGGCTTTTCCCCTAGTCATTGGTCAAGGGCCACAAACGTCTGAACGACCCGTGAAGCCCCACACGGACTATGAAGTCGTCCGTGATGGGGGTTTATCAGACTTAGAGTTTAGGGTTAACTTCAGATTATCTTATCTTTTAGCACAAAATGAACTAGGTAGCCCATGACCTATCAGATTAAAGATCTCAAATTTATCTTTCCAACGCCATCAAGTTTACCTATTTCCAAGCTCTGAGTAAAAAGTTATGCTAGAATAGTGAAGTTCTTTCAGGAAGTATTTCTTCACGACCCGTTAGACGGGCCGTGGTGCTCTAGATGACCCGTTTAAGTCAATTCGGCAGTTTTAATTCAAGGGCTTTAGAGTCTTTTCTCAATTGTTATAACTCAATACTACATCATTTTACCTTCTACCCAAATCCCTATATAAGGATTTTTACTCCCAAAATCACTCAATTCAATTCATTCTCTCAAATTCTCAAAAGAAGATTAAGTCATCCTCTCAAAGATTTCTCTCTCTAAAGTTTGAAGAATAAAGCTAGGGTTTCAAGTCAAGTCTCCAATACCACCATTGATTTCAAGCTTTTGGCATTAAGGTATGATAGTATTCACTTATGGAGTCTTTTCCTCCATAGGAAATTCTCCAATTTTGTAAAGTTGGATTCCCCAATTGGGTTAGAGTTTTATTCAATTGGCAAGGGTTCCTTTCAATGTTGATCCAAATGATTGTTTTATGTCCTCTTATGCATGAATTGAAGAAATTGCATGATTTAAGTTGAATTCCCCATGAACCCATGCATGATCCATGTTTTCTAGAATTGATCATATGATGAAGCTTTTGAATCATGAAAGATGAGTTTATGAAGATATGCATGTTCTTATAAAATTGATGAAAATGATTTTAGTAAGCATCCATGTTTTTTCCGTTGTGTTGTGAAAGAATTTCTCATATACACATGAAAGCATGATTGTGAAAGGTTTTCTCACATAAAGGATTCTTAGAGTTAAAAGGTTCTCAACTAAACTTTGAATCAAGATTTAAGGAGCTATTCTAATGATGCCTCTAGCTTGGATTGGTTTCTTAATTGTACCTTTCCATGGATAATAAGGCAAATGGTGATTACCCATGCCTCTTAATGATAAGACAAATTAAGAATAATGACTATTCTGTGGGATTTATGCTTAGCACCGAGAGGATATTGAGATGGAAGCTCTCTTGTAGCTAGAGGTTGGGTTTCTAGTAGCAATCTTTGTATCCCATACCTATGTGCCCCCATAGGATCATTGTCTTAGATAGACATAAGCTAGTGGATCCACGTAATCTAGAAGTTCATGGTCTTACCTTGGAAAGTAGGATACCCCTTTTCGGTGTGGGGTAGACACTAGATTCCATGTTAATAGCTCACGTGGTCTTAAATGTCGGTTAAAGGTAAATCTCCCACAAGAATGAACTAAGATTACTTTTAGAAGTATCGCACGAATGTTTTAAGTATGTTAGCTTGCATTGACCATGTTTTATGATTTATGTTTCTAAACCTTTTATATCATGATTTAGCTTGGTCATTGCATGTCACAAAAATGTGTTTTTAGCATGATTTCATAATTTATGCATTGCTATCATACTTGGTACAGTTTTGTACCAACGCATACTCTTGCCTACATTCTTATAAAAACGTAGGGTCTGACACTCCAGGTTCGCATCTCTGTGGCTAGGGATCACTAAGTAGATTTTGAAGATTAGAGAGTCCTCATGTTATGAGGACCAAACCTTTATTTCATTTTGTCTTTACTTTTCAGTATTGTATGTGATGTATGGGTTACGTCCCGATCACTCTTGATGTACTAGATGACTTTGAGACTACGTTAGACTTCCGCTACATTTTTGAACTCATATGTTTTGAAATTGTCTTTTATAATCTCTTGATTTTTTATCATCTTGTATGATGTATGCCAAGTGGATTGTGTAGAGCTTCTTGGGGTCATATACGCCATGTCACGTCTAGGGTATACTTTGGGTAGTGACACTGATAAATATTGAGTAGCTCATAAATCATGATAACTGAACATAATCTAAAAGATACTTTAATTGAAAGCATTAAATCATGATATTTGTATATACAGAGAGATACTTTATTCAAAAACATCATAATTCATGAAAATCTGATAATTAGAGATATGCATCTGAAAATTGGATAATTCTAATCATGAAAATACTTGCTTGCTATGGATTCATGAAAATATCATTATAAACATTAAATTATAATCAAAATCATGCAATTAAGGACTAATCATGAAGATGAAACTGTATTCCAATAAGAACCCATGAAAATCATAAAACCCTAGATTTTGAGAAATCATAACTTGAAAAAATTGGGGTTTCTTTGGGACTAAATGGGGGAAGAGAGACTCATTGATGGAGTTCTCTCATATATAGAATGGCAACCCTAGCTTGAATCCTTCAATGGAGGATTGAAGCTTTGGAACCCTAGCTTGCTTGAGGGAGGAAACTTGAGAGAGAACAAATTTAATTTGGGTGAGTTATGAGAGAATGAGGGGTTTGGGCTGATAAGAACCCTTTAATCCCACTTAGAATAGGCCAAAAAAATGTAGTTTAGGAATAAAAAGAGTGGAAAAGGACCAAAATGACTCTCATTAAAAACTGTCAAAAGGATTCTACGAAGGGAATCCACAGTCCAAGATTCCATCTATCGACTGAAGAACCATGTATGTAGTACTCAGAGAAGAAATCTTGAGTTTGTGAACATTGAACTACGAAACCTTTTTACGAATCATAATTCCTTATATGATCCGTACTGGCCATTCATGGAAAGAAATATATTGAAATACACATTCTATGAAGTCTGATCTACGATACCACCTTCTGCGGACCGTATTCACAACTACAACTCGTAGATCTTGCTTGTCTTGTTCAAGTCAAATTTCCAACTTTCTAAAGTTGTTCTACGACTCGTACAACTTTTCAAGACTCATAAACTCATTCTTAAACACTAACCCAATTTTCATGATTACTGAAGTCTCATGCACAAACCTCTTTTATGAGCCATAATTCCATCTACAATTCATATTCACTCCTTATAATTTCCAAAAACCTGCAGACTTCAAATTTTTCTGAACTTTTCCTGGTCTGATCTAAGCTAGTCACTTCCAAGGCATTACACTTAGAAAGCATGCTAGTGAACCTATGAAAAGAATAACATGTATACTAATGAGGTCATCTTATAGAAAATTGTAGCATGCTAGTGGAAACAGTAGGATGTATACTAACGAGGCCATCTTATTAAAAAAGTAGCATGCTAGTGAACCTATGGAAAATGTAACAAGTATACTTAGCAGGCATGCTAGTAAACCTATGGAAAGAGTGCATATATTATCTTATAATAAATGCACGGTAAGATATTCATATATAAATTCCTAGAAATAGAGTTTTATAGGCATCTAATGCTTATTCCAACGACAGAACACTTAACGGATCATCTTATTTGTGGCTTCTAGTCTATAATCATGTCTTATTAGGTCAGTATATTATATATAAATACCCCCCCCCCCCAAATAAAATTAAAACATACAACACAGTGTCACATTATTTAAAGAACAATTGACTCATAATCATTGAATCATATAGTATGTACCTTATAACTAAGGGATCTATAGTGTAACAAGATGCAAGTAATCGACCCCTGAAGGGTGCATACTCAACTAGGTAATGGGCTTATGGAAACAAGTGGTATGTATACCTTAAAGTTAAAACAACATATAGCATGGATACTTTTACAGGTATGTAAACTTATAATACATACCTATGGATCCCTTAATGAATTAATCTTATGGGCATCCGTTCTTCTTTAACTATAAGACTTCTCGTGAAATTATCTATCCATGTTTCACAATATGTATTGTATATAAAATGTATATAATCATGTATCATATAAGCATTGATCATATAGAACACATGACATGTAATCAATAGATTTGATGAAGTATACTTCTTACGGGTTTGTCACTTACAATGCAAGTATCATGAAACAAAATGATCTTAAAAGAGGCAAAAGGCATATGATTAATATGTTATGAAGAATGTGACGAGTGCCAGTTAAGTTGTAAGTCAAGTAGCATATAAACGAGTGAATTGTAAGACATGTAATACATAATAGGGGAATGTTAAAATAAGTAGCATGTATGAACTTACACAAATATCTGCAATTTTTGTAGATATGATACAAAAATAATATTTATTTTTCATTTTCAATCGGAATACACTAAATAATTTAGAAAAGAAGATAAAATACAAGATCATACTTGCAATTTATGATCTATGTTTTGGGGAAAGAGAGAAGAGATTGTGGTAGTTCTGAATTAACTGGATTTTTGGATTTGCTCCCAAGAAAATTCAATTAACTAGATTTTTTATGAATTGGGTTACTTACTTATCTACTAATATCAATTTGTTTTTAATATATGATTTTTAATCTTTAATTGCTCAAAAAATAAAGTGATTTTATGTTTTTATTGTAATATGTTATTTATTTATTTTGTATCGTGTTATTTATTGTTTTGTTTTCTTTCAATTTCAAAATCTTATTTTTTAGTTGGTTCAACGAAACCCACTTCACAAACGAGTACCTAGTTGAGACTACCTCAATTGGTTATTTCATCGATGTCGTTGAGTTCGAAATAGCATTTTTAGTGGAGGTAGTATAGTTTATTTGTGTTCATGAGGTTCTGAATGAATCTCAAGCCCCCGTTGGGGTATTTACCCAACATAGAGTTGAGCTAATGCAGCTGATGTTGGTGCCACCGGCGTTGCTCAGTGCGATCATGATCTTGGAGTTGCATTCACCTCTACTACTAAAAATGGCCATCGCAATCGTGAGCTTGGAATCGCAATCTCGAAGACCAATTTTCCTTGTCAACATAATCACAACCATTTGGCCATCGTAATCATGATGTATGGTTAGTGGACTCAGTCAAATTTAAGTGAATCACGATTGTGATCTTGGAGTCCCGCAATCTCATAGAATAACTAAGTGCAGTTATATCAATCCTTCACGAACTCATCATACATTTCTCAAAAAGATTATGTCCATAGGTGATTTTCAGAGAAAATTTGAAAGGGAAATCAATGGAAATTGTTGGGTTTAGTTGATTGATTGTGTGGGCGTGTCTTGGGATCATTAATTCTTCAAGTTAACTTGTAAGTTTACCAAATACCCCTCTTAAATTCCATTTTTGATCCTCTTGAGCTTAAAATTGTGGGGTTTTTTGTAGGATTGATTTATGCTTGGACGGTGCCCATTTTTTGGGCACAAGTTCTTTGAACTAATTGGGACCTAGTGACAAAGTCAATATTGTGATATGCATGGGTCCCACAATCATATCTTGACCTATTTTTTTATTTCAAATCTTTTAATTGCAATATATGTATCGTTTTGCTTATTTTGAAATTTTTGTCACTAATTTGATAGTGTTTCATTGTTCAGTGGCCCTTCATAAGGGAAAAACTTCGGAATAGAGGTTCGAGTGTGGTTTTGTCCTCAAGGTAGGTTATGGTTTCTCTCCTATAGACTTGTCTTAGCTTGATTATATAAAGGATTAGACTTTAGGCTTGCATGATCCCAGGACTATAGTTTTGGCCATTTTGTAGTAATTCAGCTTTGCTTTTAAGTCGATAAGTCTTAGTTTAGGTTGATCCTTAGCTTTGGTTGTTGTTATATAATCCCTAGAATGCTACTAGGTGGCATTAAACTTAGATTTCTTTGTGTTGCTTTGGTTTGGTATGATTGCATGGTTTTAGTTATTTTTCGAGCTTTTATCGCTTAAATGTTGTATATTGTAGTTCCGAGGATGTGGACTTGGACTAGCTGGAGTTTCAAGTCAGTACATTTATACTGTGATGGGTGTTACCCGACTTGTGTAATGTGTTTTTTTGTGATTGAGTTGATTAGGTTTTAGTGTGTAATTGGGTGTATGCCATTTGCATTCGGCTTATTTGTTCTTCAAAATGAGGAGAAAGTTGTATTTGAGGAACTTAAATGATTTTTACTAAAAAATTTCACTTGTTAAGCTCCGAAGGAGAGGGTTTATTGTTTTTAATTGGGAAAACTAGAACTTTATGGGAAATGCACTATTTCAAGGTTTTTATGTCTTAAAGATGGAAAATACTTCAAATGTTGTTGATTTTATGTTTGAGGCCTGAATTCCAAGCAAACATTTAGTTTTATGAAGTGTTTGATAAACTATAAATCTGTTTTTACTTAACAACTCAAGGAGATACTCCGAGGTGGCCCGTAGATTAACTTCGAGTTATAATTTTTTGCACTTCATTTGTTGACAAGTCCGAGGTATCATTATGAGCAGCTTAATGTTTATTCTGGGCTTCTACTATTATGCATTGGCCACCTTGCATTGCATCTTCTTGTTTTGATTGGTATGGTTGTGATTGTCTTGTATTTGGGTGCTTTCTATTTGTTAATTGTACTATCTTTCTTACTATTCTCAGTGGTTGGTTATTGCCCATAAATACCCTTAAATTGTAATGTTAGTACTATCGATCGTGCTTCTTATTTATATATATATGATTTTTCTGTGCTATGTCGGTCTATGATGTTGTTACGACTCAGACCACCGTGAGTGGCACCCACACTAACCCTATGGTGGGAGAACCAATTACCAACCTAACTCGTACTATACAAGCAGCTAAAAAAGATGAGTGTTTAAATAACAACATATTAAGTCCCCATAAAATAAAATCTATTTTCATTAAAACAACTATATGGAAATACTCCCTTAAAAACTGAAAGTCGTGGTCCCAAAACTCTAATAAATTAAGAGTATGGGGATGCAACCCCAAAAATAAATAACTAAAAAGAGTTTATGTAAGAAATATGGACTAGAAAAGACAGATGAATCCATGGTAGCCAGAAAAATGTGCTCACCCTTGGATTCAAAAAATGCTAGGATCATAATTGAGGTCTCGTATTAGCTGCGTGAATAAGCCTTGTAGTCAACAAAGAAAGAGAGTGCAGTATCAGTACAAAAACAACCATCAACTGGTAGGATCCTACATCCAGTCCCAAGACATGAATATAAACAAGTAACCATAATATAATAATATAGGTTGACACATATATCAACAAATAACAACAAATATAGACTCACAGTCACAAATTTTGACTTAACCAATGCATGAAACATGTTGCATATGATGACAACAACACATACCCAATCCTCCCTTGGAAGCCACACATAAACTGTTAGTATACCGGTGTAGTACGAGCCAAACATTTGTATTTCATACTAGATATGGTATCAAGCCAACTGTTAGTACCTTGTACTAGTGTGGTACCCAATCCAACCATCTATCCCAAACAACGTGCACAATCAACATAACAATAAATAACCACACTTGAAAACACAAGTAAATAAACAAGTTCATTGTATGAGATTATCAACATGATGTCATTTCACATTAACCTTTTACTTCTCTCCACTTGCATGGCACAAGTAGTACTATGAATCAATTAGCCTGCACACGCTACATAACTTGGAAAACAAACAACCATCACCTACCTCGAATCAATCCTTGGTAACTCTAAAGAACCCAAGCTTTCCTCTCTAGTAATGCCTTGACTTGTTCTTGGTCTAAAACAATAATAAAATACAACAATTAACAAACAATGGCCTAATTAAACCCGAGTTATTATTTAATCCTAGCCCTAGGTGAATTTCATAATCATTCTACCCATCAAGGGATTTTCCTACCATTAATTCAAGTCAAAACCATCCCCCAAGAGTATTTTATGGCTTAATAATGAAAATACAAGTTTTGAGATTTTTTTTTTTGCACAATAACCCAACTAATCCGCTATAGCGGCCCGACCCGCTATAGTGGCGTTTCCATAGCAACCCACCCACTAGAGCGGGGATTAATTTACCCTGGTATATATAGTAGCATGACACCCTCTATAGCGGATTGTACGGAGGCTGATACTTAGAATCCTCCCCAAATCTCCAATTTCACAACACACCTTTGAACATTGACGTTCTATATTAACCCCTTCACTCCATGTCTGTTACGAGAGTTCTACACACCCAAATTCACTTCCAAAATGCCTTATGAATTCCTTAACGTCTTAGCTACTACAAAACATGATACGAACTTAGACATGACACTTAATTCATTTTCAGGTCGTCGTAGACCACACCTTACTCAGATTTCACCTAAGAATGGCATAGCCTAAGATTTTCAAGTCACTACCCAAAAGGTTTTTTTACCCAAATCATTCACCATTAGTCTACCCGTAATGATTGAAAAGTGTTGTTACATATACATACTAAGTACCCAGTAATTTGGTACTCATAATACACTTCTGCACATTTTTCTAATGCAGCTCGTAATACGAGCCACCCATACTGAGCGTTGAATCTCATGTGGTCATCGCAAACTTGGATCGTGGTGAGCTCTTGGTGTTCTAAGACTAGTTTCTTTTATTTATTTCGTACCTTTCTATGTATTTTGTAAATTTATTAGAAAAAACTTGATCCATATAGTCTATTTTGTACTTAGATACTTTTATACCAGTGACACCAGGTCTAGGGATCTTATGTATAGTTTGTGTTTCTCGGTCATATTTAGGCACATTTTTAATATTTTGTATTAAATTTACATAACTATTCCATAGGCCCTATTATGTATCTCTATTTCTACTTTCCATTATACATTTTCAATAGATTATTGTCTTCTGCTTTGGATTTAGGCTTGCCTACTGCGGAGTTATAATAGGTGCCATCATGTTACAATTTCAGTTCGTGGCATGGTTTGGGTAGAATGACCATGAAATTGGTCTGGGGTTTGAGATTAAGTTATAATCCAAGAATGTTTAGGCCAAGTGAGGCTGGTTTGGTGTTGTATTATTGTTTTAGACCAAGAGCTAGCTAAAATTTCACAGAAGGGGAAGACTTGAGGTTCAATAGAGTATTCAAACTTGATTCAAGGTTTGCGTGAATTGATTTCCAATCTACGTTATGTGTGCATGTTAACTGTATCTTTATATTGCTTGTACAATACGTGATTTGGGAGAAAAAATGATGAATGTAATATGATATCTTGTTGTCAATCATGTGCAATAAACTTGTCTTAACTACTTGTGGTCTTACAAGTGTGGTTGTAATCATTATGATTGTCATTTATGTGTTGTCTTTGATTTCGGTTGGCTCGGGCACAACAACTAGTACAAATAATCGATTGTCTTAGGTATAACACTTAGTACTGGGAATCTAATGGTTGGCTTAGGTACTAGGCCTTATACAAGTTTCATTATTGTTGGCTCATGTACCATGTCTGGTATATGGTTGATTGATTTATTGTATGTTGGTTTCATGATTGAACCGGGATTATTCAATTGCGGTGATGCTAGACATGTTTCTGGTAGTGGTTAAGTCAGGTTGATGACTGAGAGTCCTGTGTATGTTCACTGACATGAGTTACCTATGTGTTGTCCTTGTTTACTGAGTTACATTTGCTTGTTCATATTTTATATATCGGGAGCTAGATTATGATCCTACTGTTATACTATCATTTTTATGTACTAATATTGCACTTGTTCTTTCTTTGTTGATTATAAGACATATTCCAGTGATCGCCACACAATCTCACATGTGAATCCAATATTCCCTGAATTCAAGGGTGAGATGTTTCTTTTAGGTTGTTGTGGATTTATATTCTCTTTCTAGTTCACCGTTTGAACTTAGACTCCTTTTATTTTGGGGTTGCATCCCCGTAATCTAGACTATGTAGATGTTCTGGTAACACGACTTTTCGATTCTAGGGGAAATATTTTCGCAAACGTTTTTTTATAACGATTTTTAGTTAAGAAACTTTATTTAATTGATGAAACTGTTATTTAGATATTTAATTGTTTTTGGGTTGGCTTGAGTAATTGGTTCTCCCATTGGGGTTTAGTGTGGGTGCCTTTCACGATGGTTTAGGCTGTGAAATGTACCATAACATAAAATCATACATTTTTTATTTTTCAGAAATAGAATTTTTCTAATTTTCCTCCATGATTATTAAAAAAAATAAGACTAACAAATTAAAATGGAGGGAGTAAGGGTTAAGAATTCAATACTCTCTCAAAATGCGACTATATATTTGTATACAAAATATTTAAAGTAAAATAAATTAAAAATATGTGTGCGTGAGAAATTTAATACAGTGGAATTCTAGATATGCCCCTAATCAATGAAATTTGTCGTACCTAAATATTAAACTTTTCTATTTAACCCCTGTCAATATCATTTATTATACCTAATTAATACAATTAGTTATTCGATAATTAAAGCTTGAAAAATTAATTTACAGATAGAGTAGAATTAAGTTATGAGCACTATAAATAAGATCTTTAGGACCGCTTAATGTTATATTCATTTTTAAGCACTTTCAACTGATCTTCTGTCAAGTCTTCACTCTTTCATTTTCTATTATTTTTTTCGATTTCACAATGTAAGATCATTTCTTTCTCAATTGTTTGTATGTAATTTGGAGCATTATAATACCACTGCCAATTTTCAACACCAACTACCTTTATCACCACCCACCACCCTTATTCGCCACAGATACTGCACAACTAGTGCACAACTCTTAACAATTCATGATCGTTATCAATAACTGTCCGCTATCATCATCACTAATCATCGTTAATTTTTAATATTTTTATTTTATAATATATAATATTTATAGCACGGTATAATATATATATTCAGATGTAGAGAAATTTAAATTTTGATATATTCACTTGGAGAATAAACGTGAGACCTACATTCATTAAAAATAACTATTTTATTTTATTTTTTGGCTAATTATTTAGGTCTCAAAGCAATGATAATTTAAAAAGTCATCAAACCTTCAAAACTATGTTGCAGGAAGCTATGTCGAACATGTATTAATTATTTACTTTTTTGTGTAAATAAGTTTGTTTAAATTTCCCCAAAAATATTTTGTTTACATGTTCAAATATTTATTTAATTGAAATGCATCTTGTAGAATATTTTTTTTTAATACATACTTATTTTAAATATTTAGAGATACTATACATTATTTTTTTTCTTATAAATGGGAATATCATACACATCATTGTCAACATGTGTGATTTTCAAAACTAATATTGAATTGGAGATATTTTTTGTTATTTAATAGTTTTTTACTTGATTATATTATTTATCTGTTTTAACAAATCAAGACAAGTTTATTATTTTCATTCAATACTACGTCTATCATCGAATAAATATATAGAATAATAATAGTCAAATTTAAAATTTTTGAAACATAATTCACAAAGTTAATTTAATAAAATATTTTTTTCAAATAGATTTAATAATGGACTTTATTAAATAATTTTTTATAAATGTTGTTGCATTAGACGAGACACTATAAAATTGTCAACACATATAAGTATTATTTTTTTTAAAAATATTAGTTCATGCTAATTTGTGCAACTTGAAAATAAGAATTCTTCTTTTGACTATACATCTTAGGTAATAGTTCCGACCAATAAAAATTATGAAACAAAACAATAAAAAAATTATCTGTTTTAAATAGCTAACATAATATTATTAGGCACGTGCACAACACATGCTATCCTTTACTAGCTTGCATATACATGAAAAAGTTGTGCATATACATTTTGGTAGCATCACGACCTTTTATTCTTTGTTATTATAATATATATATATATATATATATATATATATATATATATATATATGTCATAATGAACTTTGTAGATTTCTTTCAACTAAAAGTGTAAGGGATACTTTTGAATAGATTGTTATTTATAATTTAAAATATAGATTAAAAGTCTAAAAGTCTAAAACTTGATTAATATCAAGTGTTATGTTAATCCATATTTATTATTATTTTATGGCCTAAATGAAAAATTAGAAATAATATGCTATTATTTTCATTTATATATAGATGGAGCTTTCTACTAGCATTTATTATTAATTAAAATACCTTTCTATTTTTACTTGTATTTGTCTATTTACAATCTAATTAAATATATTTTCTTAGGTATGAGCATATTGAACTTTCAAAGGTATATTTCTTTGACCTTTTTTTTAATGTTTTATTTTATAAGTTTTACTTAACCATCATTTATTTTTTATATATAGGAAAAGAATGTTCATACATCAAGGGTATGTGATGATAAATTATTATTATTATTATTATTAGTAGTAGTAGTAGTAGTGTGATTGTGCTATTATTATTACTACTACGTAAATAAATGCAGGCTCTCTATCCATACGATAGAATGCCAATAATGCATTCTTGTTCTAATGTAAGTGTATATTTTATCCCTAATTTATTTTTAGTATTTTAAATGAGCTTATATTTAAATAAAATTAATTTTCAATATATTTGTATCATACGATAGCAAGTTTTAATTTTGCAATTTTAATTTGTTGTTAATTTAAAATAATCAATAAGTTGTATTTCTAGTTTCAGTTTGTTTATTTTTCTTATTTCAAACATCCTTTGTTATGATTTACTTTATATTAATTAGAAGTGTTTCCTCCGTTTTAATCTACTTGTCTTAGTTATTACTCTCTTAGTTTCAGTTTGTTTATTTTTAACTTGGCACAGTTTAAATAAGTAAAGAGAATTTATGAATCTTGTAATCTTAAAAAATATGTAGAATGTATCAAAATGCATTTTAATTTCGTGATCTTAAAAATATCATGTGAAAAGTTAAAATTTTGAATATTGTCAAAAAAGAAAAGAAAAAATCATTTTCAAATGGACTAATAAGAAAAATAAACAATATATATATGTCACGACCTAGACCATCGTGATTGGCACCCACACTAACCCTCCGGTGGGAGAACTATTACTACAACCAGACTAAGCATTTAAAGATACGGATGCAAGTTTAAATGACTAAAGAAATACGGAGTTCCCATAAACTCCAGAAGTTCAACAAAACAACTAACAACTATTGTGGAAATTAACCCCTAGAACTGAAAGTTATTGTACCAAAACATCTAAAGTGCAACAAGTCTAAAAGAAGGGGTACAATCCCAACTAAACATAAGAAATATCTAAACACTAGTCTGAGTCCGAAGAGAATGGACTAAACAAAAATGAAGGATCCATGGCAGCCTGAAGCTCACCATTGAATCTGATCTCTGATCTCCTAGCTGAGGTCTATCAGTAATCGCCTGAAGATGCCTTGTACTCAACAAAGAACGAGCAAGTGCAATATCAGTACACAACCACAGTGTACTGATAGGATCACACGGCTATTCCATTAAGCAAATATATACAAGCAATCACAACACAGTAAACACATATACAAAATATATAAATCAGTTATCATTTCATGAGCAATGTACAATTCCACATTTTCAATAACAAGTAGATACAACAGTACAATGGTCCTCTCATGGAACCCACACCCAAACTGTTAGTGTGTCGGAACGTGATACCCGATCCAATATATGCATGACACCCGATCTAATGTATGTGTCGGAACGTGACACCTGATCCAATTAACACAACAACAATTACAATCACACCCATAATGAACATTACTTATAATCATATAATCAAGTATTAGGTTCATGGCATATAATTGTTCATTCATACTCATTTCACTAGGTTTGATCTACGGTGCCTCATTCACATACATGCATGCATTACAATGAAGCAATTATTGACATATATCACACCAACATGAAATCAAACCACCTCGAAACCAAGCTTGAATCCTCCTAAGGCACTTGAGCCTTCCCTTTCCGGATTCTTTCCGCTTGTTCTTGGTCTAAAAACAAATAATTAATGCAAGGATCAATAAACAAGGCCTAGTTTACCTGGATAATAATCAATCTATCTATCCATGGCCAATCCCAAGATCCTAATGTTCAATTAGGGCTTTTCCCACCATTAGTTTTAGGTCAAAACCCTCCCCCATTAATAATTACCCAAGAATCTAAGTTCTACGGATCGAAAAACAGATTAAGGGAGTAAAAACCTTACCTTTAGCTCTATAAGAGGTGAAAAACTGTCAAGAACTTGCCATGGGTCATCTCTTAGCTCTCAAGAATGAAAGTTACAGAAAATAACTTTTTTGGGGTTTTTACCCGACTTAAGTCCCGACTGGCCCGCTACGGCGGACCCCATCCCGCCACAACGGCCCCGCCTTCACGGGATTTATCCCACCCTGGAGGCTTACACGGAGACAGAGAGTCGGAATTTGAGTTCCAAACTCCCATTTCACAATACCCCTTCAAACCTTGACGTTCAAAAACTACCTATTCACTCTAAGATCAGTTTCGGGAGTTTTACTCGCCCGAATTCGATTCCGTAAAGTCGTACGGGCTCCTTAACATCTTGAATATCTACTCATGTGATCAAATTCATAATTAAATCTCTCATTCATTACTAGATTTCCCTAGACCTAGCTTGACTCAGATTCCGTTTGAATCTAGACTAGGCTAGGAATTCCCAAGTCACTATCCAAAAGTTTTTCTAGCCCAAATATTTCCCCATTGGCCTTTCCATAATGACGGGAACATGTCGTTACAATATATTTGACATTTATTATATCATAAACTTTGAGCACATATTGTAATGTTCCATTTCTTGTGAATTTGCTTAACTGTGAAATGACTATTTTACCCTTCCTCTTAGCTTTTTAATGCTTAGCTTGGGTTGTGGGAATGGTTGATGTGGTCCCGGATGTGACCAGGTGTGTTTTTGCCCCTTTTGAGTTGAGAATATTTTATATGGTTGACTTTGGTTAACATTATGAGTTTATATAGGGATTCCGTCAATTTTATTGAGTCCGTAACATCGAGTTTGGTCTAGTAAGGTAATCGGTTAGAGTCTCGAGACCTGATGGGTATTCGGTCATAACCATCTATTTTTTGAAACCCGATGATTCCATTAGTTCAAAAACATGTTTCATGATGAATTTGCATTGTTGGTTCGTGTTTATAGGATTCCGAATGAGTTTCAAGGGTCAAAAAGATGTTTTCAAGGTTGCTTGTGTTAAGGGTGTTCGTGGTTCGGTTTGGATAAGTTATTTGTTAAAATCCAAACCAAACCAATCTAGTCGGTTTTTTAAATTTCTAAAACCAAACCAAACCAAATGAAAAAATATAACCGTCAGTTTGGTTATTGTCGGTTTGGTTTAGTTTTCCTTGTTTTTTTGGTTTGGAAGTAATAAATTTTTTGAGGACATACGTATCTCGATAAACCTGGACACTTAGTACGTGAACAATCCACATAAAAGCTATTGTCGGTTCAATTAAGCAATACTAGAGTTATTATTACACGAACAAAGTGATTCAATTAAGAGAAATGTGATTATCTTATGTAAGTTAGGGTAGGTAAAGACTACATAAATATGCCATTTAATTTGACCTCATTTTATATTTATGCTTTTCAACTTTGGGTGTGCACAAGTAAACACTTAAACTTGTATAAAATTGAACATATAGATGCATGAGCCCTATGTGACATAATAACACCACGTAAGATGCAAATTGCCATGTAGGATGCCACGTAGGATACATGTGCCCCGTTTGTTCAATTTTATACAAGTTTAAGTGTCTACTTATATACACTTAAAATTGGAGGATATAAATGTGAGCTGAGACCACGTTAAATAGCATATTTATATATTATACCTATTTTTTTTACTTTTTGAAATTTATAAAGTTAAAGAAAAAGATAAAAATGTGTTTGATAATACTTTAAAATTTTTTTTTTTTTTGTGTATTAACAAGACATTTACTTTTTTTTTTGGGGGACAAATTTAGCAATAATTTGGTCCGGGCTCAAATTAAAAGCGGGCCAAAATCCGGTGAAAGAAAAAAAATACGATTCATGTTATTTCTCGACCGACCCTCCACCACCACCTCCTCTTCTCACCGATCGACGACGTCCGCCGTCTAATGTAAAATCCTCTTCTCCTTTCATGCGTTTATGCAAATATTCAATAAATTTGTGTTTGGATATAGTTTTTTTCTCTTTTTTACTGCATACCAGATTTTTAAAATAAATTATTTGGGTAACCATTTTAGAATTCGAGAATTTCAAAACCCTAATTGAACTCTGAGTTGATATACTTTCTGATGTATATTATTGATCATTTCAGAATTTTGGCATCGAAGGTTGTCCAGATCACACGGTCTTTTTTTTTATTTTTTAGAAGTGGATTTATACAGTAAAAGTTACCAGGTAAAAGATTTATTTTTTTCTGATGTTTCTTTAGTAAATTTGTCAAAGTTATTTGTTTTTTTGTGATGCTGGTGATTGTTATTTTTGGCATTCTGTTTAAGCTAAGTAATAAGAGTTTTACTAGAAATTGTGGGTGTCAAATATGAGCATTTGACTTGAAAGGTGATGATTTGTTTTGATCATAGAAGATTTATTAGTAGAGCTGTGGATCTAGCATCAGTGGAATGATTCAAAGTAGAAAGCTGAGTATGACTAGATTGTCTAAATTGTGTACCCTGCTTGATGAATAAGGGAGGGAGGAGGGGTGGGGGGGATAAAAAAACAAAAAAAATTGAATTCAATGTTTATTGTGATGGTACATATGCTAGTCTGAAGAAAAGGTAAAAAATAATTAGCAATAGAGCATTTATTGATGTAAATGTTTACTTCAACTGTTTTAGCTCGTCTATTCAAAGTTTTGAATGACTAGACGTGCAACATCTTCTTACTAGTTCAACATTTAGATGTCATCCCCTTCTGTCGGCTGTTTTTTCTCTTTGTTGGCTTGGATACTTTAAATTAGTGAATGATAGTTGATGCACAGAAGTTGCAGGATTGCATGACAGTTTTTATCATGGAAGAAACTTCTTAAATTCTTTATCTATTCAGCTTATTATTGATGGCTTCAACGTTTAGGAGTGTTTATCTTCTTGCTCGTATCTTTCTGGAATTCCATGGTTACACATATTGAACCTGCTTACACCGTGGTGTAGTTTGTCAGCCTATGTCTTAGATACCACTTTAAAAGGTTATTATGCATTTAGGATGACTTTTCAGTATCATTGATCTCTTTGGCTTCTTTACCGTTTCTGTTTTGATGTAGATACTTGTTCAAACATCTTTATATGCATTAAACTCCTTCATGTTAACAATTTTTTTTTGATAAAGAATGTTAACAAATTGTTCTACTGCTTTGCACGCTCCCTTTTAAACTTTAATTAGGTTATTTTCTTTCTTTTTGTCGTATTTATGGTCTCCGTGGACTCTTCTGAGCAGATCTTATGTAGCCATAATGGTATCCTTGCAGGTTGTAATCATCACTATCGGATAGTTAGCTGGGTTTCATGCATTGCTGTAGAGTATTGCCATGCACCTCTGTGTCAACTTGGCGGGTAGCACGAAGAGCGTGTTTAAGCTGATGCGATGTCAGTATCTAGCAGATTTGATCTATCTTCTAATAGCCCAGATAGGCCATTGTATGTCTCCGGGCAGCGTGGGTCATATGCATCTGCTTCATTGGATAGGTCTGCTAGTTTCCGCGAGAACATGGAGAATCCAATCTTATCTTCTCTTCCTAACACGACAAGAAGTACTTCAACAATTACACAAACAGATGTCACTAACTTTTTTCAGTGCTTGCGTTTTGATCCAAAAGCAATGGTGACAGAGCACAAACTTAATAGGCACAGTGATTTCAAGAGACTCACTGGTTTAACTTTAGGCATGCCGGTAGAGGATTCTCCTGTGGTGTCTTCTAAAGGCAAACCGTCCTCTTCTCCCTTTCCAGAGGAAGCCAGACGACTGAAGGCTGGTCTTCGGGAAAGCTGTACTAAAGCAAGGTAGTTATTAGAAACTTAGCTCCATTGCTTTATTTTTATCCGGTCTACATGGATAGAGATTTGTTTTGATTTATTTCCAATGAAATATCAGGGAACGTGTAAAGATATTCACTGAATCCTTATCTGTAATCAACAAATGCTTTCCAAGCATTCCATCAAGGAAGAGATCTCGGTCAGACATTTTATCGAATGAACGACCCAATGTGTTATATTCAAGTGACCGGTCTGTTTCAGGAGCAGGCATTGGTAAAATAGGAACCCAGAGTGGTTATGAGTTTGAGCTACAGAAGTCCGAAAAAAGGACCAAAAATGCTGTTCCAAATAAGCGCACTCGAACTTCTATGGTGGATCTGAGGGTTTGTATTTTTCCTTTGCAGTTTTGTTGCAATTTTTTAAAACTTTATTCAGTTTTTCGAAATTGGGAAGTTCCCTGTAAATGTATACTTCCTAGTTAAGATTCTCTTTCTTAATGCATCTCCCATCACTGCATCTATGCTGATGAATAGCCTAGACAGTGACACACTGACACTATCCTTACCTGATTCGTTTGTTATTACTTCATAATATTGTTGAAGGCTGGTTGAGGCTGTCTAAAACGCTAAAAGGAGTTGGATGCTGTTGAGCGCTAGGATAGACTTTACCTTATTAACTTGCGTAATGTTGAGTTTATTGTTAAGTGCTTTTCAGATACTTTCCTGGTCTATGCTGATAATACTTCATACATTTGAGGAAGTACAGAAGTAAGAAGCTTTCGAAGGGATAGATAATGACTGTGTATTTGAGGAATTTTCTTATTTTCATTTTGATGGCAGCCATGAGGCCCTGTTAGTTTAAATGATTAGGTGTCTTTTGTAGAGAATTATAATTTTGTGTAGGCTGTCAATATTTGGTATAGTGCTTGTATTCAGGATTCTCCCACATCAATAAAATTGTATTTCTTATAAACATAACAAAAAATAAATTAAAAGAATGTTTGGTTATGGAGTTCCTTGTCTTTATTTTATTTTATAGGTAGATATCTTCCTATTAAGATATCCTTTTTTCTTGTTATGGATGGGTGAATTTCTTTCCTTGTTCTTGATATCATCTTTGGCTAGACAACATGCTCCTTCACCTCAATTTATTCATTTTCATTCATCAACCATGCATGGAATCAGTTCCGACATCCTCAAGACTGATGGATATGTTTTATTGAATTAGCCGGAGGTACAAGCAAGCACTCCATCAAGGCAATCTGGGATTATGGATAGAGATAGGGAGATATTGAGACTTCCAAATAGTAGCACAGTTCATGGAGAGGACCGGACATCATCCATTGCTGTAGAGGGCTGGGAGAAGTCTAAGATGAAAAAGAAGCGATCTGGAATAAAGCCAGATACTACTGGAAGCTCATCGCCATCAAAACCTATGGATGGCCACAGGGAACCAAAGCAAGGATTGCCGTCCCGTCTTATAGCTGATGGCCGCTTGAGGTTTAGTGATACCCATGGCTTCAGGTGTTGTTTCAAATATCAATGTCAAATTTAACCTCCAGCTTCAATGTGTGTGTTTTAGATTTTGATTTGTCTTTATATGCCCTTTTTCTATGAGAACATATATCCGTATATGAATTGCTGATGTTCTATTGGTAGATTACCTTTCTGTGGTTGAGTATCATTTGGACTTTGGAAGCACTTCTTATCTGAGAAACGTTGCTATAGATTATGTATTAGGTGCACTGATCCAAAGAGCAGCAAATCCTATAGTAGAAGTAGAAAAAGCTTCCTAACCTCCCTAAGGATTGGGTTGACCGGGAAAACAATTACCCCCTCCATTTCAATTTGTTTGTCTTACTTACCTTTTTAGCCCGTTTAAAAAAAAATCTTTTTTTTGGCAACTCTTTATTTCTAACTTTGCACATGCATGTTTAAGACCACAAGATTAAATGACATTTTAGTACATTCTACATATATTTAATCTAAGACTACAAGATTCAGAAGTCTTCCTTACTTTCTTAAATTCCGTGCCAAAGCAAAACCATACAAACAAATTGAAACGGAGGGAGTAGTTGCATATTTGGTGAATGTCTCCTTGAATTTGCAACAGAGCATGCTTATGGGGTCATATGAAGAAAGGGGAACTGAATCAGACCATAGGAGAAAAGATTGTTCTTTCACCATGATGGGGTTAAACTGACCAGTCAGTTGCTTGTTTATTTATTTGTTTGTCTGCTTCAGCCATGATTTGTATCCCATGTTGCACAACAACAACATACCAGTTAAATCCCACAAGGGGGTCTGAGGAGGGTAGGATGTGCACAGACCTTACCCCTACCTTTGGGGGTAGAGAGGTTGTTTTGATAAACCTTCAGACCATAGGAGAAAGGGGCACTGAATCAGACAATAGGAGAAAAGATAGTTCTTAAACCATAATGGGGGTTAAACTAACCTCTCAGTTGTTTATTTATTTGGTTGTCTGCTTCAGCCATGATTTGTATCCCATGTTGAACAACAACAACATACCAATTTAATTCCACAAGGAGGTCTGAGGAGGGTAGTATGTATACAAACCTTATCCCCTACCTTTGGGGTAGAGAGGTTATTTCCAATAAACCCGCAGCTAAACTGTTTTTGAAACAGGATTGCAACAATAATGTGACTGCAAAATAGCAAGAAACAAAGAAAGTGAAGCATTAGGTAGTAACAAACATTGAAGAATAAGAGAGTGGTAAGTTTTACATGCTGGAAACATCAATTGGGTGTATTTGAAGTTGGACGAGCTTTACCCATCAAAAGAAATTTGGGAAAGCTTTGTCCTTTCTAGATGAAGTATTGAGAACTTAATTCAAGAGGGAATACTTTAGAAACTTGCTTTCTCTATCTCACATGTAGATTATTTGGGAACTAATATATTGTAGTTGAGATTAAAAGGATGGCATCATATTTTTATAGGAAGTGTAAAGAATAAAATTTATAATCATGTTGGTGGTGAAAGAAAATACTACCAAATACCAATACTCAATTGTACCCACTTGTAATCTTTCTTTCCTTGGTTGTTCAAGATCATTTTTGCTACAGCGTAACTGATAAGTATTAGCCTTGTTCTTTACTCTGAACTGACTTTTATTATTTTCAAGTAGACCTGGAGCTGCTCCAGGAAGTACTGGAACTGGAAAAGCTGATGGTGTATCACAGCAAGTGCCTTTAGGAATGCGTTCTTCCATGTCCAAGGTTGACCAAGAGAACAGTCTCCATCTCATTGATCGAAGAGACCAACAGCCTATTGGTTCAGAGAAAGAAAGGGTGAAGATCAGAGCCATCAAAAAGTATGGGACTCGACTTCTTTTATCGTCCTTTCTTGTTCATTTTGGTTGAATGTGTACAATGTAACTTTTGGAATTTCATCTTTGCTATTATGCTTTTGAATCATTGTATGAGGGATATCTGTCTTAGTTTTTTTCCCCTCATATTCTTACTTCCCTTGGATGTTCATTTTATTCTATTTATGCAGTAAAACAAAGACAGCTGCTCGAGAAAATTTCATAACTGCTACTCCTTCAAGTACAAAAGTGAATTCTGTTGCCCGTGCTCCACGATCAGTTTCAGGTGTTGCACCAAAATTATCTGCAGTTGTTCAACAGGCAGCTGCTGCTAATGATTGGGAAACCTCTCCCTGCACAAGCAGACTTCCATCTACTGTCGGGGCAGGTAATCGTAAACGCACCTCTTCTATGAGGTCGTCATCACCACCTGTTGCTCAGTGGGCCAGCCAAAGGCCCCAGAAGATCTCTCGACCCGCAAGAAGGGCTAATTTTCCTATTGTTCCCAATAATGATGAAAACCCTTCTCTTGATAGTACAAGTGATGCTCTCAGTAATGAAAGGCGTCTTTGTGGTTCTTCCCCTCAACAAGTCAAATTAAAAAGCGATCACTTCTCTTCAGCTGCTTCTGAAAGTGAGGAGTCCGGGGCTGCTGAAATCAAGTCCAAGGACAAGAGCAACAGGTCTGATGAGGTAGATGAAAAATCTGGGCCCCATGTTCAGAAGATGTCTTTGCTGCTCCCACCAAGGAAAAGTAAGAGGGCTAGTGGGGAAGATCACGGAGATGGTATTCGTAGGCAAGGGAGGACTGGGAGGGGTTTTACCGCCACTAGGAATCCGATGACATTGATGGTTGAGAAGCTTGGAAATGTTGGAACAGCAAAACAACTCAGAAGCTCTAGACACGGTCTTGATAAGACTGAAAGGTTGAACCTTATCCCTATATATATTTTTATGGTTGGGCCTTCTCTTCCATATTTAATGCGAATGAATAACTGTTCTTCATTTACGTGACTATCTATGCAGCAAAGCAGGCCGACCTCCTACCAGAAAACTTGCTGATCGTAAAGCTTACAAACGACAGAAACAAGCGACAATGAATGCTGCTACTGATTTTCTAGGTAGTTGTAGCAACAATGTAGCTGGATTGTATAGGT
This sequence comes from Solanum raphanifolium, assembly GCA_036250405.1. Classification (NCBI taxonomy): domain Eukaryota; kingdom Viridiplantae; phylum Streptophyta; class Magnoliopsida; order Solanales; family Solanaceae; genus Solanum; species Solanum raphanifolium. Next base: position 40,420 of record JAJOOE010012075.1, read on the forward strand.
GTTGAGTCACTCTCCGCTTTGGTTGTTCACTTCTCTTTTCATTTCTCTTAGTTGGTTCAGATGATGGGCATGAAGAGCTTTTGGCTGCTGCAAGTGCTGTTACCAACACTGGTACACTATCAACACCCTTTTTTTTCTGCTAACTAATCCATCTTTTTAGCATTAATTTGACATGTTTAATTTGTAATTCTTTGAACAATATGTTCTTTTGATGGACCTGTTTTTATTGCAGCTCAAGCCCTCTCTAGCTCATTCTGGAAGCAGATGGAGCCACTTTATCGATTCATATCAGAAATAGATACAACCTTTTTAAGGCAGCAGGTGATGGTTGTTTTGTTTTGTTTTGTGGATTGTGTAATATTTCCCTATAATACTTCGGTTAACTTCTGGAAGTTGCTAGTTATTCTGCAAAAACCATCTAGCTATGACGACAAGTTTAAATTGATACCTGTCTTTGTTAACTGCTTAACGGACACATAATGGGCTCATAGTTTCTGCTGGAATCTGAATTGGACCAGACTATTTGCATTTCATAAGTTTTTGTTTAGGGGGAGGGGAAGTTACTTATGCCTCAGTTGTTTGCACTTGATGAATGTTTTAATCTTTATCATTAAGTCTGTTTGTTTTCAAGGTTAATGTCATTAAGATGTTCATTTGATAATTTGAACATAGATGACAGTTCACTGCTACTCCATCAACTTTCAACCACCACCCACAACCACCATACCACTAATTATCACCATCATTCACAATCACCATTTGCTATCGCCTAGCAGTATCGTGGGGGGGGGGGGGGGGGGGG